>MNCI01022324.1:226114-242754 GCA_015680685.1 Gnetum montanum
TGTAAATGTTGATGTAGATCTAAGTCATAGCCTCCTGAAAAAGTAGGAAAGTTGTTTAAATCGAGCCTGGGTAGACGGCTCTCTTTACGATGCCTACATGAGATTCGAACAGCCTCCTATATTTGCGTTAGGCTTGTAGTGGCCAATAGGAGTTCATCGTCATTGGGTAAGTTATGCTTTTATGCATTGGAATGAAGTTACCTTGTGGATGTCTATAAGAAACCCCCACTTCATGTTGTGTACTCCAATCTTCATCATCATCTAATTTGCTAGTTCTCCAATGAACTGCGTCACTAGATGTGGCATTATTATAGTCTTATAGGAGAGGCATGGTTGTGAAACTGTGTGTGAATTCGTATGTGACTTTTTGTAATTATTTCTTCTTCCTAAGATATATATCGTTAATTCCTATACAACAACCTCGTATAATATAACTAATCTAGATAACTAGCACCATCCCTAGCAATGGTGCCAATGATGAGTGGCGAGGTACCCCTACACTCAACCATATGAATACGAGTGTTACATGCATGATTTGGTCGAACTCCACAGACGGACTAGTTGTGGCATCTAGACAGTTAGCCTTAGGTCACAGTTTACTATCTTCCCATCTGGACTAGTATTAGCTTTGTCACATATGGTTTAGTCTAGAGTGAGGTGTATGATGGGTTTCTAATCCTTAAATGAACCCTTAGGGTTAATTAAACAAAAAATTTATATAACAGTTAATCAGCACACCGAATAAGACACAATTTCTTCTTCTTCTTCTCATAAGAGCATTACAACACCTAGGGATCATACAAGAAATAGTCGGCAGTCTAAAACACATAACTAAAATCAGCCAGTTCCTCAACAATATAGGGTGTTATATACTCATCCCGATGAGTACATACCCAATTTTACTTTTATCCTCCATCAGGATGAACAGATGTGCTGGAAAGAATTGCAAGGTAACATAGTGTTACCTCTAGATCGTGCAGTCCCCAACATGCTCCTTTGTGCTTTGGCACAGATTGGCATGACTCAGCTCTATGCTGAATACGTTATAGGTGATTTTGATACAAGGGATTACTATCCCATAGTTGCACAACATTTAAGGGACTCAAGGAAGGAGAGTCACCATACATTGTTGAAGGGAAAAGGGGTCCCACATGTCCTAAGTGAAATTGGAGATGGTGAACCACTTATAACGGGTTCTCCATCAAATGATGTTTCCCCTCCTAACGATAGTGAGGAGGTGGGGTATCAAAACCTATGCTCCATGATACACAACCCTGGGTCTAATCCCCGTGAACACCAGCTGTTCACTGAGGAAACAACAACACATGACAAGGATGGGCACTCAGATCGTCATCATGATTGGGGCTGAAGCCATAGAAGAGAAGGTAAGAAACATTGTCATGGCAGTGGTTCTTCTTCTTCTTCCCCTTCATCTCATCATTCACCCTCTCCTTCCACATTTGGGCGCAATCATAGAGAGCATAATGGTGAGGATAGAGGTAGGAAAAATGACTTCATGAAAGAGATGATCATGATGAACCCCTACTTGCCACCTGAAGTATGCTAGACATCATGGAGGCAGTGAGAATACCAACAAGGCATCACAAAGATAGTCAGATCAAGAGACTAGATATGAACAACATCCCATGATTTTAAGGGCAACGCAAATATGAAAAATCATTTATAGGCATTCCATGATGCCCGCACCTTGCAAAACATAGAAAACGAGTGATAGAAACTAAAGTTGTTTTCCAGGACACTCATAAAGGAAGCAGAGAGTTGGTACCGGTCCTTAGAACCAGAAACCATTAGGAGGTGGAGTACGATGTTAGAACTCTTCAACGATAAATATCAAATGTACTCCAGAGTGTCTAACTTGCATAAGTAGATCCAAGGATGGAAGTAAGGTACTCATGAACCCTTGGATGCTACCATGGGCTGCTACTACGCATTGTTACATCGTTGCCCAGGCCATGGTTATGCACAATGGGATCAACTTCACCATCTCGTAGATGGGCTAAGGTATGAAACTAGGAGAACCCTTGGGACTTATGTCCAAGGGAGACTATCAGAACTTAGATCACATGAGATTCATCGATTTTTGAAACAAGTAGCCAAAGAAGAAGGGGAGCTATGAAAAAGAGAGAGTGTAGAAAAATATAACCGTGATCCCTCCCTTCGAAAGAAGGGAGTGAGATTTTGCGATGAAGAGGATGAGTCACCACTCGAAGAGTTGGTGAACAGAAAAACCTTGCCTCTTCAGAAGCTAACAACGGAAGTATCAGCTAAGGTAGATTAGATACAGGACTCCTTGGATAGTAGACTTGAACTTGTCCTGAAAATCATAGAGGGGTCTAAGGAGGAACGAAGTAGTGACGAAGATAAGAAAAAGCAGAGAGATTTAGGCCCTGCACATGACAAGGGTAAGGGGAAAATAAATATCTCCGATGAGGTTGTAGATTTGGACACAGACAATGAATGGATATGAGATCTGCCAATATGACCATCCTAAGGGATGTTGTCCAATCATCTCACATCTACAAGAGTATGGGGTGTATGCACTCAACCTGAGACTTAACCAACGACAGACACCCCGAAGGTTACCTTATCCCCAAGGTAACCCAAGATAGTTTTACCAACTATTGACATACTATCCAAGTGGAACTCCACCACAACCCATCAGACAACATCAGTAGCGGCAATACCCATAGTCATGGGGGATGCCACCCCTAAAACAACAATACCCTTACTAGCAACCCGATCCTTATGGCTACTACATGCAGCAGCTGATTTCTCCAAGTGACTCCATGGGTCACACAACTCCTCAACATCATTACCAAGTTTAGGAGTACTTTAGAAGGACTCCTTCTCCTCCAGGAGATGCTCCACATCCATACCATCCTCCTAATCCATCTGCCTCTCTTCCACCGATAGTTCCCATACCACCCGCTCTAACAATGCAAGGGGAACTCCCCACTCAAACGTAGCAACGTAACGCTACGAGAGTTGTAACCATTCAACCCACTACTAGTTTTGACAACCGCAAAAAGAGAAGACCTCTCTTCAGAACCAAAAGCCTAGACAAGCTCTCACAATCACAAGTGGTTGAGTCTAGGTACGCTCCTCCAACACCTAAGGCTTTAGAGCACCCTTTAGTCCAACAATAGAGCTTAACGCATATGGTTATGATAATACATATCATAACCAACTGGATCAAGGTAGGCCACCTTCCCAAGAAACTATCTGACCCTGGAAGTCCCTTAATCTAACTCCAAGTCACCGGGAAGGAACCACATAAGGCTCTTCTTGACTCAGGTTTCGGAGTCAACTTAATTTCATGAGAAATGTATCAAGCTTGGAACCTGCCCTAACTCAAGAAGAGCAACATTCAACTAGAGCTGGCTGACCAGTCCATCACCATTCCTTTAGGATTGGTGGAGGACATCGTTACCACTCTGTTTGGTTGGTCATACCCAGTTGATTTCTTGGTGATAGAAGTTAACAACAACAATGGGGACTTCCCAATTATAATGAGAAGGGCATGGATAAGTACAATAAATGCATGCTTAGGAATCTATAACCTTTCCTTGGAAATATCTAAGGTAAACATTTATGGAAAGATCGAGAAGAAGAAAGTTCCATGCATCGCATATAGTGACTTATCGGGTGATGACATGAAGGAATGCTCAGCATCCCCTACATGTAACCAGTATGCCCTAGAAACTTTGAGACAAAGGTGCCTGTATGTAGCAACCACACAACAAGAGAACACCTAGTGGTTGACAGCTGATTAAGGAAGCAGCCCACCAACATGCATGGAATGAACTAGGAGAACAACTCATGCCCACAATGAAAGCATAGATACATTGAAATATGAACGTCACCAACTTCCATCCCTTAACCTCAGAATATCAATGGGGAGAAGTTGGGCACTTTTAAGAAATTCAGATAGACATTCATTATTTTAGATCTCTCCCTTTCCATTTAGTCATGGGAGAGATGGCCACCTATGCTAATCATTTGGGGGCTCTCAGTTCTTTTTAAGTTTTTCTTTTACACATCTTTGTTTTGCACATTTTTATTTTACACATTTTTGTTTTACACATTTTTATTTTACACATTTTTGTTTTACACATTTTTGTTTTACACATCTTTGTTTTGCACATTTTTGTTTTACACATTTTTGTTTTACACAATTTTGGTTTTGCACATTTTTGTTTTACAAATTTTTTAACTTTTGTTGTTTTTGTTTTACAACATCGTTATAATTTCTCATTTGTGTGTGTGTGTGTGTGTGTGTGTGTGTGTTATCCACCTTGTAAGTTTGTCACCCAATAAGTGTTCTTAATGATGGTATGAACTATTTTCCTATTGATTGCTAATGTTGGGTTTTTACCTTTAAGCTATGATGTTGATACTAAGGTATGGTTCTTTTGATATAGCAAGCAATGAGTTCACTTCATCCATACATCCACAAATTTCTATGGTCTCTCTCAACTTGGAAATGTACCATCCCTTTCTAAATAAGAACTATAATGAATTGGTGACTAGGCATTTCTCAAACTAAGGAAGGACTCAAGGATTGAAAAGGGTGTGACTTTAAGGGAACTTGATGCATTTGTGTTGGCCGTTCTCTTAGACGAAATAATCATTTGGGCTATAAGCACTGGTTCTGGAACTAACAATAAAAATGTTCTCTCTAACTAAGGCCCTGCTCGCTTCCGATTGTCTCCTCCTTGTTTCGTCGGAATGGTGGTGGCTCTTAGGTGAAGGCATTCTTGTTACTTCAAGTGGATGGTTTAGCCAAATGCATTAATGCAAAGTCATTGGATGTGGTTTGTTTGAGGTTGGACTTGGAATGGGATCTGCTAAGTCACATTAACCATGAAACACACAAGGGGTTATACACCACCTTGTTCTTGGGATTTCATTCCATTCTCTTCTCTCCATCCTTCTTTCCATTGTTCACCTCATTGCCAGTTGTATCATTAGTGTATATTTTGGTTGATGCATTTTTTTCTTTTTGGTAAATTCTTGCGGTTAAGACTTTAACTCTTGCTTCCAAGGACATTCCTAGAGCCTAAAGACTCTTTGAATGTGGGTTTGTTAGGGCATTAAGGGCATGAGCCTGCTTTGGGGAGGACCCATTGACATTCCTATTTGGTGCACCAGTTAAATTATTTCCCCTAACATTTTTGCAATCTATTTTATTTTGTTCATTTCCATCTTGACATCCACTTCATCGATGTCATAGTTGTCTCTTTTTCTCCATCTTTCTTGTTCCTTTTCTTTCTCCATTGTATCGCTCTCGGAGGTTCGCTCTTAGTCATGGGGGTCCAGACCCAAATTTTTTCTATTTTCTCCTAACTCCTACACCTTCGGTAGTTACCACTATTATATCTCCAGGTCTGCATTAGCCATACCACAACCCAGCCAATGGACCTTTCATCGAAGCAAGGTATCAACTACATTGTGATTCATTTACCCATGCTAATATAAATACTGTGTTGTGTGTGCAGATGGCAATCATGCAACAATGGATTGGATCTGGAGGGACCACTTGGAATGGAGCAGTGCTGAAAGCAGCTATGCAAGGAGCAAGATCAATGGAGTGCTTATGGATGGACAATGAAAGGTGCAATCTTGGCATTGGTAGCAAAAAAACTTCTTTCTCTCTCTCTTTCTCAGTTGCCAAATAAGGCCTGATGTCAAATGTATAAGGTGTTCACTCTTGTTGTCATGAACACTAGTTTTATCTTGTCTTGTAATGATGATTCGTTTACATGTCATCCCATTAGTTTCATTTTGAGTCAATAATCCCATATCATCCCAATATTTTGTAAGGAACTTGAGGATGAGTTTTTATTCAGTCATGGGGGTATGATGGGACACGATATCGCATGGGCCGCAATATCACATCCCATGCGATATCGCGGTCCGCCGCCAAATCTATAAATAAGAGGTGACTCTCCCTTATTTCTCATTCTAGGCCTAGACCGTAGCGAAACTCTAGTAGTTGATCCCTCCAGAGATATAATATTTTTCATGTGCCCACAGTAGGAGCTCCAAAGTGAACGGATCTTTATTCGAGCAAATATTGTACCTGAACACATGTTTGTGTACAGAAATAAAGAAGAAATTCTTGGATAAACCTTGCAGTGCATGGAATAGGGTAAATAGGATTTTATTTATTGTTTATCATTTAAATGCTTTTTTGTTCATTAAATCTCTATCAACCCTTCTCTCCTAGTTAAGTGCCTCAGTATGACCACTTCAAGCATGTGCATTATGCTTGGTGATCCCAACAATGACTAGCGTTTGGTAACCAAGGTTGCATTGGTTCAGGGTGTGAATGGTAAGTGGGAATGGATGTTGATGCTAGGTTAATTAAGGATTAGTTAGTTAGTTAAAGTTAGTCAATTAGTCTCTTCACCCTTCACCTTTTAGCATAGGAGATAAAAACATAAAAGACTATAAAAATCATATACCTCAGACTTAACCATACAATTATGACAACTATAAGTAAGTCTGGGAAGACAACAAATAATTAACCTTAAGTGTTTCATAAGGCGTGTAGGCACTTAGTCTGCGGAGTTCGACCGGATCGCGCGTGCTACGCTCATATTCATATGGTTGAGTGTAGGGGTACCTCGCCACTCATCAGTGATACAAAGTATCCCAACATTCTATAATCTCATGGTGTTATATTTGTAAAATTATTTCAAAAATCATATCAAACCATGAGTAAAAAATCTACTAATATTCCCATGATGATCCTTAAAAAACAAGAGTTAAGTCACAATAATTTGTGAGCTTGAATGAAGATGATGACAATGAAAAGCGTATAAATGCGAAGTCTAATCCCATGGATTTCTTTATATACTAGCAATCAAAATGGTTCAAAAATTGGTTAAAATATCTAAAATTGGTAGAGTTGGAACATATAAATGAAATGCCCATGAAAAACTTAGGAGTGGAAAAATGTTTATTACTAAAATTCATTCTAACTTAATTGATTTAAAAATGATATGTGAAGAAAGCGAACCCATGTGTGTTCTTGAGAATATGTATAATAAGTATTAGCATGACACAATGAAATCAAAATATAACATTTTAATAAAAAATGATACATGGAACTAGTAAATAGTTTACACAAATAAACATGCTAACATGGAAATGGATTTTTTTACATAAAAAGAAAGGTTGATAACATGATGGACAGATATAAGGCTTGAGTGGCTATAAGATTCTTTGTATAAAGGAAATATACTAATTATAAAGAAACATTTACACTCATTAAGAAACACAAAACTATATGGTATATTTTGTCTTTAGCAACTTCTTATGGACAAAAGCTATACTAGCTTGATTTTAAGTTTGCTTTCTTGACTAGATATCTATAAGAAGAAATTTTTATGTACCAATGTGGAGGCTTTGTGGATTCTATAGTTTCTAATTATGTTTACAAAATAAATAAATAAAAATCTCTTTATGGGTTAAAGTAAGCTCCTTGAGAATGATACATAAGGGTTGATGAATTTGTACATAAATTGGAATTTAAATGATTGAATGCAAATGCCAATCCCTACATTATGAAAATAAAAGACTTATGAAGGATAGTAATAATGTTATTATATGTTCAAGATATTCTATTGACTAAGAAGAATGTTCAACTGATTAACCAAGTTAAAAATTAGTTGATAATAAAATTTGAGATGTTGAACTTAGGCTTGCTTAATTATTTTCTTGGTTTTAAAATTCATCAGTCATTAGCATACATATAAGTAACTTAGAAAATGTATGTTATAGAATTTCAAAATAATATCATATGATGGATTATAAATTAAGACAAACACCATTGAATTTCTAAAGTACACCATGAGTTGATGATTCTAAACCCATTATTGATTCCATGGTGTATCAAAAGTTCATTGAAAGGTTAATATATTTAACAAATACTTGACAAAAAATTTTAAATTTAGTTAATTATTATCTATATTTAATAAAAAAACAATCCAATATTCAATTGATGTTAGCCATGGATATACTAAGATACTTGAAAGGCATAGTTAAGTATGGACTGACTTTAATTATTCTTCAAAAGTTGATCTAGTAGGTTTCATAGATGTAGACTATGGTAGGGATATATTATCATGGTTCTTAACTATATGATTTTTTTATTAAACATCTTGTGAATAAAAATTTATGGTGATTAACTTAACAAAAATTAGTTTCCTTATTTTCAACAAAGTCTAAATATATAGTTGTAGTAAATATTATCACCAAATTAAAATGGATTGATCAATTATTCAGATAGCTTAAGAAGAATATTTTATTATCAATCAAAATATTTTTTGATAACCTAAGTGATGTGGATCCTATTGCAATAGACTCCAAAAGGATCCATTCCACAATCTTCCTAAGCCAATTTAGCTTAGAAAACAAGAACACAATGAAATGGAGAAAATATTCCTTTTATTAAAAAAAAACTCTCAAACTGTAGAGAAATAAATCAAAGATGAGGAGCCAAGCTTAACTCAAAACTATCCTAAGGATCTTAGAGGCCACATATGTTCCCTCTTAATCCTTAATTTCTCATAATGGAGCTAAAGCTCATGAAAAAAAATACTTATGAGATATTCTCTTCACCTCTCTTAAGTGTTCACCTGTGCCTCTCACTCAAAATATCTTACACAAGCTCTTAAGAGATCTTTTAAATCTCTCTTCTATCACTCTTACATGAATTGAAGCCTTGGAATCTTATTTATAGTTTCTTGATATGACCTTTTGCATTCACTTCAATTTACAATGTAATTTGATGTTCATTGAAATCTATATGAGACATCTTGAAGATATAGGAAACATCTTTTCCAAGTGCATAGATGTCTTGTATCTAGTGGAGATGTCTTGTAAGATACATTTATCATGTGGAGGATGTGGATCGAGAAATTAGAAATGGGGTTGAATAAGTTTTCCAATTAAAATCACTATAACCACCAAAAACAAACACAATTTTTTATGTGGTTTCAAAACTTGGGTAGTCCACACTTGGAGGGTAGAATCTGTGCACACCTCTATACTTTGTTGCTTCAAAAATGTGGTTTGAAGGACAACAAAACATTTACAATATTTGAGCTATGCTCCAAATGTTTCCATCACTACAAAACCACTCAACCTTGCAAGGTTCCAAGAAGCTCAAAATGTGATTTAAAGGATTCCACATCATTTACAAATGTGAGCTCAACACTGGAGTGTTTTTGTTGCTACAAAAACACTCAACCTTGCAAGGTCCCAACAAGCTCAACGAAGATGCCTTCCCACAAGAAGTACATTAACCCCATAAGGCAAAATGAAAGAAAGAAAAATATCAAGGAGAAAGCATAACTTGATTTACAAAGTCCTTCCAATGAGGCTCAATTCAACCAATACATACAAATGATAATATAATGAAGGGTAAACACAAAATATCTTTGAGTAGCCTTGGATAGATTTGATAGTGAATAGTACTTGCACATTTTCAAGAATTTCATTTAGTCTTATACCCTTTGAGTTTCCAAAACCTCCTTGAAATTCATGAAACAGATATTAAATAACTAGTTTGGATGTCTACTTTGAGGAAGGGACATCTAACTACAAATAGCCTCAATGCAGGAGAGACATCTACCTAAAACTGGAGATTTCTACATGGACATGTCTATCTTAAGATATCTATTCTACAAGTTAGATGTTTGTTATCAAAGTGAGACATCTACACTACTTGCATACTTCAAGATCTGGAGCATTCGTTTGTCATTTTGGCATCTCGAAAATCCTCAAAACATCTTCATTTGGCTTGTAGAATCCATTTCCATCCATGTTCTTATCTTATCCACTTTAGTCTTCATTTCATCATTGTAGCTTGCATTCTTGAAGTGTTGGATCTCCATTTGAAGTCCTTGCTCATTATACTCTTTTATGGTCCTGCAAGACTACAATTACAAATACACATTCTACATTCTCCATTTTCTCTAAGGTATTAACATACTAAAAGGTCAAAAATCTCTTCCTTTTTTGTGATGTCCAAAACTTAAGAAAATGGGTTAGTACATTATATGATAAACAATAAAAGTATTTAAGATGTATAAATAAATTCCAATGGTAATAAAGGATATGGCTAAAATAACAATATAAAGGCTTAAATTAATGGGTCCAAAGTACATGAGACCACAAGAAAAACTAAAACCTTCAAGAGCTGCCTAAAAATTGTCCATCATATGCAATCCAAATTTTCATATAAATGCCAAAAGCATAACCTTTCTTCAAATTATAACAAACTGAGATGCATATCACCAATTGAGAACAAGTGTTATCACCATACATAAATATAGCCAACTAGCCAAAACATATAAAGTTAGTATAAAGCATCAAGCTACCCAATATCAATTACACATCTACATCATATGAGTCCATACATATAAATCCAACATATAAAGCCAAAAACTCTTCTCTTTTTTTTGGACATCACATAAAAAGTGGAGTGAGATATGAAGCTCTTCTTGTCACTGATCTTAATGGCATCAACTTCCTTAGAGTTAGATGCTACATTGATAAGCTTGTAGGTCTCCTCTTCATCATTGTCACTGCAAGTGTTAGTGCTAGAGACATGCTGCCCATCATCATCATTTGAAGATGGAACTATGACAGGAGCTCTATGGGGATGTAGCTTCACCAAAAACTAAGATGTGAGTGGATAAGATGGAGCCTTTTGAAAAGATGAGGAAGCACCCTTCCTTTGGGATGTAATAGGATCAACTCATCTCTATTGAGATGTGGTCCCAAAGACATTCTCCATTGCTTGCTACTTAAAGGTTTGAGGAGCATCCTCACGAATATGAGAGTGGAGGTTAGGTTACATGAGATCAGGAAACTCCCCTTAGATATGTATTGGTGGTGTAACAAGATCCTCAAAATTAGAAGCATTTCCTAAGTCATATGCCTAGGATGGCTCATTAGCTGTAGAGTGCCTAGCTAGTGTAGGATAGTCCTCCTCACTATCTAACATGAGAGGGATGGTAATCTCCTTGAACTTCTACCCATTTAGAGGAAGAGGTACTCTAGCTACATCTATTCTCTTACAAAGGTAGGAGAGGTTCCATCCAATCATCCCAAGAGTCCTAGTAAAAGGTTTTAGCATCTTTTTAAGAGCTGATTTCACTTGGCCACTAATAGATTTGGATCCTCTCAGTTGAGAAGATGCCCTAGGGGTGATGAAGCTTTTCTCTTTCTTGCTTTTTGAGGTTTGGAGCTTGGTTATCCAAGTTCTATGTGAGTGGTACTTCTTTTCTTTGAATATTTACCAAGACTTATTTTACATTTTAGTAGAGTCATATCAAGAATAGAAACTCTTATCTAATGAATCAAAAAATTGATAAGAAGAGGATGCCCATAAACTCTCTATTTTAACATGTCTCTACAGACGATATGTCCCAAGTCTAATAATTAACTAGTAAGAACACAATATAGGATAAAAGCTTGAGCTGGTAACAAATAACTAGAACTTCCCCCTTTAACAATGATATTATACAACATAATAAGGAAGAGTGTAGAAGCATCTAGGGCCATCTAACTTCTAAGAACTTTGCCACTTCTCAATGATATTGGCTAATCAAAAAGAGAATCACAAAACTCATCATGGAAAATAGGGATTACACCATGTGATAAAATATCTAACATAGAATGATCCTATGAACCTTAAAGCTAGAATTTCCAAGAATGGCATTAACTACTTGGGGAGTTACCTTAATCAAAATGCCCCTAATAGTAGAAGTAAAAGCCCCAATAGTTGTGTTAGTGATGGTAATTGATGAGTTATGAATTTGCTAGCTATGATATCGCTGCTGTGATATCACAGCCGTGATATCCTATGGGCTGCGATATCACGTACACGATATCACAACTGTGATATCACATCAGCCGTGATATCGTAGCCTACCGCGATGTCTATAAATAAGAGGTGGCTTTTCCAGTTTTAGGCATCTAGTTTAGTCCCTTAGCGAAACTCTAGCAGTTTTATCCCTCTAGAGATAGAATTATTTTCCAGTGTATGCCCGCAGTGTGGTGATTGTAATTATACGATATCCTTATTCGAGTGTGATGTACTTGGACACGCACATGATCTAAAATAAAGATCAAAATTACTTCATCATTGTAGCATTCACTTAGTTTAATTATTTACTTAATTATTATTTACTGCTTTCCTAGTTAATCTCTTCTCACCCTTAAATTCTTGTTAAACATGGAATGAGTGCAACTTGATTACAAGCATTTAAGCGTGACTACTTGGTAACCTAGTAGTGTACCTAGGATCTACGCTTGGTAATTCCAGTGGTAGTCATGCACGAAGTCCAAGATGTGTATGAATAATCAAGGAACGGATGCTCATCACACTTAGGCTAGCTTAGATTCTCTCGCCCTTCTCTCCTAGCTTAGTTAATATTACTTTCCATTGCCTTCAGGAGTAGCATTAATGATGTGGATAATTTCGTATGTTCTACTTAGCGCACAAACACTTAGTCCCTGGCAACGGCACCAATGATGAGTGGCAAGGTACCCCTACACTCAACCATACAAATACGAGCATAGCACGCATGATCTAGTCAAACTCCATAGACTAAGTGCCTACACGTCTTATGGAACATTTAAGGTTAATTATTCATTGTCTTCCCAAACTTACTTGTAGTTTTCACAATTGTATGGTTAAGTAAGTTTGAGGTATATGATTTTTATAGTCTTTTATGTTTTTATCTCCTATGCTAAAAGGTGAAGGGTGAAGATACTAATTGACTAACTTTAACTAACTAACTAATCCTTAGTTAACCTAGCATCAGAATCCATTCCCACTTACCGTTCACACCCTGAACCAATGCAACCTTGGTTACCAAATGCTAGTCGTTGATGGGATCACCAAGCGTAACGCACGTGCTCGAAGTGGTCGTACTGAGGCACTTAACTAGGAGAGAAGGGTTGAGAGAGATTTAATGAACGAAGGAAGCATTTAAATGATAAAAAATGAATAAAATCCTATTTACCCTATTCCATGCACTACAAGGTTTATCCAAGAATTTCTTCTTTATTTCCGTACACAAACATGTGTTTAGGTATAATATTTGCTCGAATAAAGATCCATTCACTTTGGAGCTCCTACTGCGGGGACATGGAAAATATTCTATCTTTGGAGGGATCAAATTGCCAAAGTTTTGCTACGGTCTAGGCCTAGAATGAGAAATAAGGAAGAGCTTCCTCTTATTTATGGATTTGGTGGCGGACCGCGATATTGTGGCCCATGCGATATTGTGTACACGTCCATCAATCACAAACTCAATAGATTTTGTGATTTAGAAAATAATTGAGTAGCAATCCCATTGTGGCCTTCAATTTCAACATGCCATCGTGTGCTTTGGAACATGTACATAATATGATTTTCCAAACAAATGAAATTAAGATATTGATACATACCTATTATCAAACCATTTCTTAATCAAAGGGATACCTATTAAAGCTACACTTGAAATTCTATAATAATATGAACAAAATAGTATACTACTTCTATCCGTAGTGAATCATACATATTATCATCTTTGTTATTGATTTATTATTTCTTTATATAATACCATTCTACTATGGTGTATAGGACATCATTGACCATAGTTTTATAACATTATTATTTCAATATTCTTTTAATTCATTTGAAGCATATTGTCACCATGAGATCTCAATCCTTTTATTTCATTATTTTCTTTATTTCAGTTCTTATGTTAAAATGTTCAAAATTTTTAAACACTTATAACTTATGGATTAGATAATAAAGCAATGTCATTAAATTGAAGTCATTCATATGTATTATGAAATATATTTAATTTCTTATACATTGTAGTGAAAATGAATATACATCTATGTGTACAACTTCAAGTGGATAAGATGTTTTTATTTCATAGTGTCTTAGTAAAGGAAGACAATGCATCTTCCCAATTTCATATGATTTATAATTAAACTCTTGATCACCTTAAAATTTGATAATTTTATGATACATTTGATGTATTTTTCTTAAGGTATTTCTATTCACATGTCCAAGTATTAAATTCCATTTTATTAGTAGATTTTGATTAGCTATATTAAATTTACTATAGCATGGCACACTATAGGCTAAGATATCATTATCATGGTGTATCATGTAATAAGGTGTCTCATGACCATTTTTATTAAATTAATTACTTAGTCCATCATTTGTTAATTGATATACTAAAACCCTAGTCATGGAAAATTCTTGATGATAACCAACATTTTTTAGTTTTAGACTAGAAATTGTTAAGTCCTCATATTTGGTAATTTTTATTAAGTGACCATCTCTAGTTTTTACAAAGTGTAGCTTTAGTTTATTTTTTATTCTTGATAATAGGAACAAATTACTAGTAAAATGTTGTGAGGTGCTAAAATAAATATATAGTAACTTACTAAAGATGTCATCGCTTATGGTGAGGGCATTAAAAGCTATGATGAAAGGTTAAACCTCTTATTTTATAGTTACTAGAACCATAATTAGACCCAATTTTTTTAAAATTCTTGTTATTAAGTTTCTTTGTCCTATTTTTAACAAATTTAGTGGCTTGTCATTTTTTCATGATATTAGCTTTATTATTATTTTGATTATCATGAAAATGGTTAGTTTCATGACTATTCTTTTTACAAATGTAATAATATCTTGTTATTCTTGTCTCTTCTAATTACTTTCTACATTTACCACCATTACTTGATAATTTTCTTCTACATTGGAGGTGTATGCATTCATTTCAACTTCTCCTTCAAAGAATTTTACATATAACTTTGTAATGTTATAAATTCATCATTCTTAATGACTCATCTAAAAACATCATATGATAGTTGTAGTACTCTTAATAAATAAAACTTAATTATTTTGTTTGATGCCTAAGCATTTTGTGCTTGAAGGTCAACTTGTAATGTATAGATATTTTGTACAAGTTTAGAAACTATCTCAACATCCTTTATTCTTAAGAAGTTTTATTAATTTTTCAAAGATATCATCTTCACTTCATTTTTTTACATCAAAATTTTCATGGAGCCTCTTCCACAATTTATATATGGAGTCTTATTTCTCCACTAGTTACAAAAATTCTCTATATATGCTTAATGTGATTAGCATTTGCATCATCTAATTGTTCTTGTGCATCATAACCATTTCAACCAAAGTTTCCTAAAGATCATTTGCTCATAGCAAATATCTCATTTGAAGCTTTCATGTATTATAATTTGATGCATTCAGTACTTGCCTCTTAGGAAATGGAACATGACTTCTTACCTTAGTTATTGCTATATAAAAGATGAGTTATCAATTATTAGGAGCTACTTTTGAATCTTTTAAGATTAATCATTATTTTTCCTTGATACCATGTGAATTTTTCAAGATCTATGATGAGTAACCTTAGAACCACACAAGATAAGAAAGAAACTCACTTTTAAAATTTCATGCTTATCAAGTGAACACTATTCAAGATGTAAGAAATGATGTATCCTTGAGTTAAATCATTATAACTATACTTAAATAGTTAGCAATACAACTTAATGATGTGTTAATTAAAACAACTTAACTAATGAATATCAACATTGTGATGATTACACATTGTGATGATTACACATTGTGATGGTAAGACATCAAAATGATGAAATATACATCAATAATAGAAATAGTAATATAAAAAATGAATGAATAACAAAATGAATTTCTTGAACATTTCTAACATATTCATGTTAACAATGTAAGTAGTACTATTCTATTATGATTATAGCAAAACATTTCCTTGCATTGTAATTGGTGAAGGAAAAGATGATTATGTGGATTACTAAGAAAATGAGGAGTATAGGAAGGATACTCAAATCACGAAGTGGTAGGTTAATGATACTTTGCAACATAATAGGAATAAGTAAAATAAGCAACAAGAATACTAGGGAAAGTAGTTTATTGAATATAATAACCATAAGAATTTAGTTATTAATAGGGATATTGTTATCAAGGTGGTTACATCCTCATGACTACAAGCTTTTACCATTGTTGCTGGTATTATTCTTGAGATTGTGATAATGCTTCACTTAAATAGCAATGTAAGTGGTATGGTTGTTGATGAGTGGTGAGGTACCCCTACACCCAACCATATGAATCACAAAGTGTTCATGCGTGATCCAGTCATTTCCAGTACACTAGTCTTTTAGGAAGTGAATCTTGCCTTAAGGTCAATCATTGTCTTCCCAATTACACTTGTGATGTACACTGGTATGGTTAAGTGTAATTGAGGCATCTAATTTTTATCATTTTATGTTTTATGATTTGGTATTCAAAGGGAGATAAAAGTAATTGGATTAAATAGTTTAAACTAACTAATTAACTAGAACTTAACTAGTCCTAACATAAGCATTTGATCCTACTTTCCGTACACATCCTAAACCCACATATCCACTACTGGGCAACTGATGAGTGGCGAGGTACCCCTACACTCAACCATATGAAACGAGTGTTGCACATGCGATCCGGTCAAACTCCACAGATGGACTAGTTGTGGCACCTAGATAGTTAGCCTTAGGTCGCAGTTTGT
>MNCI01022324.1:256337-279075 GCA_015680685.1 Gnetum montanum
GGTTGTCAAAACTCTATCTCCAATAATATTGATATATTCTCCACAATTTTTATGCATCCATTCTAGCATCTTATTGATCTTTGCCTTGATTTCCTCTAATGATTGTTGTACTGGAAAAGATGGTTCTTCCTCCTTGAGATAAGTTGATTTGTCCTTTTTGTGATTATGGACCTCTATTAAGTTGAGATTTTGGTCCTGTTGATGTTTTTCAACACTCTCCCATCTAGCCATTTCTCCTTCTTATTTTGCTACCTACTTAATAAGCTCTTGGAGTTGATGGGTTTGTAGTTCATATAGTTGACCTTGGCCATACATCCCTAGGGTCTCTCTTGATGCATCACCAAGCCCATCAATGATATGGTACATTAGCCTTTCCTTGGAGAACTCATGGCCTGGACAGTTGTTTAATAGTGCATAATATCTTTCTACGGCCATGTCCAAGGGTTCATGTTGTGCTTGTTTCCACTCTAGGATTTGTTTCCTCAAGGTTGACACTCTTGCATAGGTTTGATATCTTTTGTTAAAGAGTTCTACCATTGTTGGCCAATGTCATATTGAATTTGGTTTTAACAATCTATACCATATTTTTGCTTGACCAATGAGTGTCATAGGAAAGAGCTTGAGTTTTTTCCAACCGTTATCAATGTTGTTCCATGCACAGACATCATAGAAGGCTTGTAAATGTTCTTACAGATCTAAGTCATAGCCCCTTGAGAAATTGGAAAAGTTACTTAAATCGAGCCTAGGTAGGCAACTCTCTTTACGATGCCTACAGGAGATTCGAACAGCCTCTTGTATTTGCATTAAGCTTGTGGTGGCCAGTAGGGGTTCATCTTCATCGAGTAAGTTATGCATTCATGTGTTGGGATGATGTTTCCTTCATTTATGTTTATAAGAAACCCCCACCTTAGATTTCGTACTCCAATCTTCATTTTCATATAATTCGTTTATTCTCCAATGAATTGCCTCACTAGATGTAGTATTATCGTAGTCTTGTAGGAGAGGCATGGTTGTGAAATTATGTGTGAATTTGTATGTGAATTTTTGTACTTACTTCTTCCTAAAAGATATATCATTAATTCCTATACAGCAACCTTGTATGATATAACTAATCTAGATAACTAGCATCGTCCCCAACAATGGTGCCAATGATGAGTGGTCAGGTACCCCTACATTCAACCATATGAATACAAGTGTTTCAAGCATGATCTAGTCAAACTCTGTAGATGGACTAGTTGTGGTATCTAGACAGTTACTCATAGATTGCAATTCGTTGTCTTCCCACCTAGACTAGTATTAGCTTTATCACATATGGTTTAGTCCAGAGTGAGGTGTATGATGTGTTCCTACACTAATGCTACTCCTGGATGTGATGGAAAACAATATCAACTAAGCTAGGAGAGAGGATGAGAGAGAATCTAAACTAGCCTAAGTACGATGAGCATCCATTTCTTAATCATATGTACACATCTTAGACTTCGTGCATGAATACCACTGGGATTACCAAGCACATGGCCTAGGTACACTACTGGGTTACCAAGTAGTCACACTTAAATGCTCGTGATTAAGTCATACTCATTCTGTGTTACTAGGAGATAAGGGTAGAGAGATATTAACTAAGAAAGTAGTAAATAATAATAACAATTAAGTAATTAAGCTAAGTGGATGCTGCAATGATGAAGTAATCTCGATCTTTATTACCAGTCATGTGCATCTCCAAGTACGTCACACTTGAATAAGGATGTTGTACAATTACAATCATCGCACTGCGGGCATGCACTAGGAGAAAAGGGTTGAGAGGAAAACTACTAGAAACTAAAAACTTAAAAACTTTCAACCTTAAAAAATTGTCTACCAGATCTACCTACCTCTTATTTATAGATGAGGAGACAGGCTGCGATATCACATCTAGGCTATGATATCGCATACGTGATATCGCGTACGCAATATCATGGGTGCGATATCGTAGCCAAAAATTCATAACTTATTATCTATTTTCTTGATATTTTATTATTATTTTATTCTTATTTGTATATTTTTTAGTTGGTTTGGCTAATATTTTTTTGCAACTATCCATGTGCATGGTTGTCAAGCTACCTAATGCCTCCAACAAAAATCACAAGGGAGTATGTCTTATTAGTTTGTTTATCCTACTCAGTCTTAGGACTAATTGCCTTATTTTTTTGTGTTTTTAGGTGATTATGTTAGCTTAGATGAGGAGGACTTAGAAAATAATGTTGATGATTAATTTTTACATTGAGATATTAAAATAAGACTTTGATTTCAATTTAAGTTGAATTCTATGTTGTAATGTTTAGTTGTATTATTGTATTAGGATGTTGTCTTAGCATTGTACTTCATCTATTTTTGGTACAAACCAACTCTTAACTATATTTTTTCATGTTGTGTATCTTATCATGCTATTATAATTATCAATTATATAAAGTTAGAGCCTAATGCCTTTGGATGCAAATGTATTTTCTCATCTATAATCAATTTAATATTTACAAATTCATTACTATTTTGGCATCTTAGTTATATTTTTGTTACTACTATAATTAATATTTTTCACTTAGAAAATAGGGAAACATCCTATTTTTCCTTTATGCATAGGTTAAGTTTGAAAGACATGAGGCTATTATCACTATCTTGTCAACATTTACATTTTGTTTCTTTTTTTTTGTCCTAATGTTTCAATTTTATGGGTGTCTATTTCTTTACCTATTATATTTTCTTGGCATCTGATGAGCGGCAAGGTGCCCCTATGCTCAACCATACAAATATGAGCATTATGCATGATCTAGTTGAACTCCAAGGACTAAGTGCTTATGTGCCTTCAAAGAACAAGGATGGGTTAGATGATCGTTTTCCTCCCAAGCTTACTCTTATGGTGCGATTGTATGGTTAAGTAAACTTGAGGTATATGATTTTTATGCTTTTTATGTTTTATGTTCTTGTGCTAAAAAGGGAGAAATGAAATAATTAAGTAACTAATTTAATTTAACTAATTAGCTAGGTTCTAACTAGTCCTAACACCAGAATCCATTTCCACTCTCCATAAACATCCTAAACCAGCGTAACACTACTAGGATTACCAAAGGCTAGTCGTTACTGGGTTACCAAGTGTTCCACATATGCTCAAAGTGGTCATACTAAGTGTGATTACTTGTTGAAACTTAACAAATCAATAAAATGGCCAATTAACTAACAAAATCATTGAATAACCATAAATAACATTAAATGCAATAAATAAGCTATTCTAAATGTTGCAAGGTTTATCACAAAGTTCATCTTTATTTCCAGACACAAGGAGTGCTCAGGTACACAATGCTTGAATAAAGATCCGTTCACTTTATGACTCCTACTGTGAACACTCAGAAATAATTCTAACTTCGAAAAGGGAAAACTACAAGAGTTTAGGTAAGGGACTACAAAACTAACTACAAAATCAAGTGTCCTCGTCTCTTATTTATAGGTAATGAGACAAGATCCGATATCGCATGTTCGATATCACTTTGGCACCTCCGATATCGCGTAACCGATATCGATGGTCCAATATCATAACTCATCATACCCCAATGACTGAATGAAAATATTGAAAAGATATGGGATTATTGATTAAATGACAACTGACGGTGACATGGAATGATAGACTCAAAGTGCCTGGTGAATGGATCTACAAACATATTACAACATTGGTGTTCAAAACCATTGTGGTGAACACTATACATAAATGACATCTAGACACTCATTTGATAGCTTGAAGAGAGAGAGAAAAGAAAATGAGGCTCGTTGCTACCGATGTCAAAAATGTGCACACCATTGTTCATTCATGGCCACATGATCAAGCTTGTTCCTTGCATAAACGCTTTTTGCTCCAGTCCATCTTGAGTGCTCCCTTCTATCCCAGTCCATTGTTTGTGTGATTGCCATCTGCACACACAACACAGTCATGAATTAGCAAGGATAAATAAGACATAATGTCGTTGATACCTTGCCTCGATATAAAGCATATTGGCTAGGTTGTGGATATGGCAGATACTAAGTTAAAGGTTTATAACTAATGACTACCCAAGGTGTAGGGGTGAGATAAGTAATGAAATGGAAAAGTTTGTGACAAGATCCCCACGACTAAGAGTGAACCTCTAGTAGCGATAGGGTGGAAAAATTGAAAGAATAAGAAAGATGAGAGAAATAACAATGGTGAAGCCATTAAAACAAAACAAAAATGGATGTCACTGATGGGGTGAACAAGAAATAGTTGATTGCAAGAAATGTTTTTAAGGAAAAGAACTTAACAAGTGAACCAAAAAGGAATGCTAGTGGGTCCTCCCCAAAGCAAGCTTATGCCCTTAATGCCCTAACAAACCCACAAACCCAAGAGCCTGTAGGCTCTTGGAATGACATATGGAAACAATGGTTAAGAACTTACCCACAAGAGTTTACCAAAGAATAATAATGCAACAACCAAGATATAGATTAATCATAAAACTGGCAATGAGGTGGAATATGGAAGGTAATATGGAAAAAGAGGAGAGAATGGAATGGAATCCCAAAATCAAGGTTGTGTAAAGTCCCTTGTGTAGTATGTGATTAAGGTGGCTTAATAAAATTCAGCCCAAATCCAGATTAAAAGTAACCACATCTAGTGACCTTGAATCAACACACTTGACCAATCCACCCTTGTAAGGCAACAAGAATGTGTCCACAAAGCCACCACCATTCCAACAAGAGAAAGATAGAAGAGAAAGAAGCGAGAAAGGGCCTTAGTTAGAGGGAACCTTCAGGCATGGGTAACATGTCTTTCTAATGCCATAACTAGTGCTTGTATCCCATGTTTCTTATTATGTCTAAGAGGTGTGCTTTGAATTCTCACCATTTTCATTTTTATTTTTATTTTTATTTTGTGTGAGAACCACACCATGTAAAGACTTATTTGATTTAGTCAACTTCCTGATATTTCATCAAGAGTGGAATGGTGGAAAACTTATGAAAAACATCCAAGTACCCAAGAGAATAGCCAGCACAAATGCGTCGAATCCTCTTGAGATCACATCCTTTTCAATCCATTTGAATCTTTCCTTGATTTTAAGAATACCAAGTCACCAATTCATTAATAAGTTTACTCATAAAAAGGGACAGTACAGTTCCAAGATCAAGGGAGACCATAGAGCTAAATGGATAAATGGATGATGTGGACTTATTGCCTGTTTCATCAAAAGAAACCATATTTTAGTATCAACATTAAAATTCAAAGGTAAAAGCCAAACATTAGCAATCAACACCATTATAGTACAATCCACCATCATGAGCACTTATTAGATGAGGAGTGAAAGTAATTTAAATAAAATTTAATAGAAAAAGAAACAATAAAAATGTTAATAATGATGTAAAACAAAAACAAGTAAAGATGAAAAATGTGTAAAAAAAAGGACAAAAGAAATGAGGGCTTTAGAATGGTTAGCATTAGTGGCCATGTTCCCCACGACTGAGTTGGAAGGAGGAGATCCTAAATAATGAGCAAGGTTATCCATTAATAGAGGTAGTGTTAGTATTGGTTGTTTTAGGCTCATGGAAAGGTTTGGTTTGCTGGATGTTGACTAATAATTTCCTATTTGGGCTTTCAGGTTTATAGATCATCATGGCCCCTAAAGGGAAAGTTTTATGAATGATATAAGATCCTTCCCACAGTGTTTGAAATTTAGTTCATTGTGGCACATGTGTGGGATTCTAATACAAAACCTTATCTCCTGGTTGGTATTTGACTTTCCTAATCCTTAGGTCATGATGTTGCGTGTTGAAGGCCTTATGGAATTCGTTGGATGATAGGGTGGCTAATTGGTTTTCATCTAGCAAGTTAAGGTTCATTAACTATTCTTTTTGTGCTAGATTGAGGTCAAGGTTGAGGTCACATGCTATAGATAGTGTACAGAACTCAGCTTGGATAGAAAGTGTTGGAAGTTTACCATACACTAACTCATAGGGAGAATACCCTATAGGGAGTTTCCATGTGGAGTGGTATGCCCAAAGAGCATCATTAAGTTTGGTGCTCCAATCTCACCTATACTTGCTAATGGTTCATTTCAATATTTTTTTTATCTCCCTATTGGTGACTTCAGCTTGACCATTCGCCTGAGGATGATATGGTGTAGTCAACTTATGCTCAACTCCTAAGCATCACATCAACTTTCAAAAAGTTGCACCTATAAAATGTGTACCATTATCAAAAATAAGTGCACGAGGCATGCCAAACCTATTTATGATTTTTTGTTGAAAAAATCATGCAGTGGTAGATGATGTGCAGTCAGTGACAGTGGTTGCTTCTACCCATTTTGTAAAATAGTCAACAGCAACAATGATGTATGCTTTTCCATTGGACATCAATGTAATAGGCCCAATAAAATCAATTCCCCATATGTCAAAGGGTTCTAAGGGTTGAATCCATTGTTGTGGACCCT
Organism: Gnetum montanum; assembly: GCA_015680685.1. Taxonomy (NCBI): domain Eukaryota; kingdom Viridiplantae; phylum Streptophyta; class Gnetopsida; order Gnetales; family Gnetaceae; genus Gnetum; species Gnetum montanum. The sequence continues at coordinate 262,796 of MNCI01022324.1, forward strand.
CCATTCTAGTAGTCATTCCCCCATCACGTTGGCAGTGCTCATAAGATTGGATGAAATGATGAGCATCCTAGAACAATGTAGGCCAATAATATCCTACAAGTAAGATTTTAATGGTTTTTCATCTCCCAACGTAATGACCCGCACAAGCGCCCTCATGAGCATCTTGGAGAACTCGCAATTGATCTACCTTGGGAACACACCATCAAGCCAATCCATCAGAACATACCTTATCAAGTTTTCCATTAATTTCCATGAAATATTTGGCTTGGTAAAGAAACTGTTGTTTTTTTTTAATGTCCAACGCTTGTGGTGTTTCTTATGTAAGGAGATAGGTAAGAATGTTACTATACCAATTTTTATTTGTAGTTAATTGATTATTTACTACACCTACAAAGAGGAGTTTATCAAGAAAGTGGTCAAAATGGGATATTCATCCTCTTTGTTATCCCATTATAACCAAGATAAATGATCAACAACAACATTCTTGGTGCCTTTACGATTAATCATCATAAGATTGAACTCTTGCAAGATTACAAGCCATCATATGATGCAAGGGCTCACCATTGGTTTATTCATTAGGAACCGAATTGCACTATGGTCCATGTGTACAAATATCTTATAGCCCAATACATAGTGCCTAAATTTTTCTAGTGCAAACACCACAGCCATTAACTCTTTTTCTATTGTGGTGTAATTAAGTTGTACACTAGCAATACTTCAACTTGCATAGTGAATATAATAGGGTCATTTATGGTCATCTAACTATGTAAGTATGACTCCTAAAGTAAAGTTGGATGCGTCAGTCATTATGTGGAATGGTCTAGACCAGTCATGAGCTTGTAGAATAGGTGTTTCTACAAGCTTCTGTTTCAAGGTTTGGAAGGCTAGCTCACATTTCCTAGTCCATTCAAAGGGTATGTCCTTCTTCATTAGTTCTACCAAAGGTTTTGTAATCCTTGAAAAGTTCTCAATGAAGTGTCTATAATAGCCAATATGTCCAAGGAATGATCAGATATCTTTTACAGTGTCAGGTTGACAAGTGATTCCATGGATGGCTTTAATCTTTTCAGGATCTACCTCTATCCCTGTTTGTGAAATCTTGTGCCCTAATACAATGCCTTCTTGGACCATTAAATGGCTTTTTTGTCAATTGAGCCTTAAGTTGGTTTCAACACATCGTTTCAGTACTTTCTTTAATCAATCCAATGCTTGTTCGAAGTCCGCTCCATAGGTGGAGAAATCATCCATAAAGAACTCCATACCATTCCCTGTTTGCTGCTAAAAGATACTTAAAACCAAGTGTTGAAATGTTGTTGGGGCATTACACAAGCCAAATGGCATCTACCTATATGCAAATGTCCCCCAAGGACTTGTGAATGTAGTCTTGGCTTGGTCTTCTGGTGCTATTTGAATTTGATTGTATCCAATGTAACCATCTAGAAAACTATAGTAGCAATGCCCTACAATGTAATCTAAGACTTCGTCGACAAATGGCAATGGGAAATGGTCTTTCAATGTTGCCATGTTTAGCAGCCTAAAGTCTATACACACCCTTCATTTGCCTTCCTTTTTAGGCACAATGAATAATGGGCTAACCCATTCACTATCAGCAATGGGGTAGATGAACTCAGCTTTTAGAACTTGTTCAATTTCTTCTTTAACCACTTGCTTAAGCTTTGGGTTCAATCGCCTTTACAGTTGTTGTCAAGGTTTCATGGAGGGGTCAGTGTAAATTCTATGATGTCATATCCTAGGATCTATTTCGGTTAATTCAGGATATAACCAAGCAAAGTCTTTCAACCATTTGTTTACCATTTTCAATAGTCTTACTTTTTGTTGAGGTGTGAGCTTAGCGTTAATAATTACCAATTTTCCATTCTTGAGAAATGTGTACTCCATAATAGTGGGTAATGGTTTTAACTCAAGGGCCTCTTGCTTGAACTCATCAGGGATTTCCAACTTCCTCCAATTGATATTTTCTATGTCAGGACTTGGAACTTGGCAATGGACTTGCTCTAATGTATCTATGATATCGATGTAGGCACAAGTCAAGCTCTCAGTTGGTTTCATGCATATAGTTGAATTACTCTATTGGTCAATTGTCAGTCACTAGGTTCCTTCCTATCTTGTGGCTACTGCATACAGGCATTTTTGTATATCCGTTACTTATGCATACTGGTTGCATGCAAGTAGTGTCAAGCATTGTACAAACTAAAACTTCTACACGTAGTTGCACCCTATGTCACTGTATGCAATGCATGGAACTTTCTTCTTCTCAGTCTTTCCAAACATTTTATTTTGAGATTTCTAAGGAAAGATCGCATATTTCTAGGTGTGCATCAATCTTGCTTAGCCATGCTCTTTCCATTATGATTGGGAAGTCCTCCTTACAGTTGTTGACTTGAATCACTAGAAAATCAGCTGGATATGACCACCCATAAATAGTGGTGATAATGTCCTCCACTTGTCCTAATGGGACAATGATGGACTAGTTAGCCAACTCTAAATGAATGTTACTCTTTTTTAGTGGAGGTAGGTTCCAAGCTTTGTACATTTCTTGAGAGATTAAGTTAACACTAGAACCTAAATCCAAAAGAGCTTTGCAAGGCTCATTTCCAGAAATTTGCAAATATATAAGACTCCTAGGATCAAAGAATTTCCTAGGAAGATGGCCAACTTTAATCCAATCGATAATGGCATGAGTCAACATGACCATGTGCGTTGGATGCAATTTTTGGTTCGAAGGAAGCTTCAAAGATTCAAATGATGGTGAGGTAATTGGACAACTAGCCGCTTGTGGCTATAAAGACTCGGTTGGACTATTGGTTCTAAAGAAAGATCTCTTCTTTGTGTGGTTTTCTGAACCAACAATATGTTGACGATTGAAAGCCCTTGTAGCGTTATGTTGCTATAGCTAGGTAGGAAGCTCACCCTACATAGTTGGAGCAGGTGCTAATTAAGCTCAGGGTGGAAGAGGTAAAGTCGGATGAGAAGGAGAGTACGTTTGTGGAACATCACTCCTAGGAGAAGGAGTTCTATAGTACTCATGGGTTTGGTAGTGAGGTAGAGGAGTGACATGATTAGTGGAGTCATGTGGAGAAATTTTCTACTAAACGTAATACCCATATGGGTCAGGTTGATGGTAATGGTATTGTTGATGTGGTAATGGCATTCCCCATGATTGTGGGTGTTTCCATTGTTGATACTACTCATTTGGTTGTGGTGGAGTTCCACTCAGATAATATGTCAAGGGTTGGTGGAACTGCCTTGGGTTACCTTGAGGATAAGGTAACCTTTGAGGTGTTTTCCGTCTGTTTAATCGTGGGTTTAGTGCATACACCCCAAACTCTTGCAGATGTGAGACTACTGGGAAACATCCTTTAGGATGGTCATATTGCATATCTTACATCTACCATCATTGTCTATGTCTAAATCCACAACCTCTTCAATTATGGCAACTTTTCCCTTACCCCTATTATGCACATACTCAGCTTCTTTCTTTTTCCTTCTCTCTCAGTCACTACTTTGTTCTCTAGACTCCTTGACTATTTTTAGAATGGTTTCAAATTTATCATCTAATGAGTTACACATTTTATCTACCTTTGCTAATACATCTGATGCAAATTTTTAAATGGGCAAAGCCTTCCTATTCACCATCTCTTCAAGTGGTGACTCTTCTTCATCTTCACAAAATCTAACTTCTTTCTTTCAGAGGGAAGAATCTTTGTTGTATTCCTTCGCACTTTCTCTTTTTCTTAACTCACCTTCCTCTTTGGCAACTTGCTCCAATAATCTTTGTACTTGATGGGCTCTAAGCTTGAATAGTCTCCCTTGGGCATAAGTTCCAAGGGTTCTTCGCATTTCATACCTAAGCCCATCTAAGAGATGGCATATTTGTTCCCTCTACAAGTAACCATGGCCAAGGCAACGATGTAATAGTGCATAATATCGGCCCATGGTAGCATCCAAGGGTTCATGTCTTCCTTGTTTCCATCCTTGGATTTGCTTATGTAGGTTGGACAATCGAGAGTATGTTTTTTTATCATTGAATAGCTCTAACATGGTACTCCATCGAAGAATGGATTTCGGTTCTAAGGACTAGTACCAGCTTTTTGCTTCCTTAATCAATGTCCATGGAAACAAATTTAGTTTTTGCCACTCATTTTCTATATTTTGCAAGGCACATGCATCATAGAATGCTTGTAGATGATTTTGAGGATCAGTGTTGTATCCCCCTTCAAATCATGGGATATTATTCATGTCTAATCTTTTGATCCTATTGTCCTTTTGGTGCCTTGTTGGGATCCTAACAGCCTCAGTTATATCTAGCATACTTTGGGTGGCGAATAGGGGTTCATCATGATCGTATCCTCTATGGTGTCCATGATGCCTATGTTGTTCCCTACTCTCCCTCCTTTCTTGGTGTGTTTCTATAGAATGCCCTCTTCCCCTTTCTCAATTATTTTATCTATGATCCCTATTTCTCCTACCATTATCCTCAAGGTCTTTTCTTTTGCAACTACATCCAGATCCTAAAGGAGAGGGGGAAGGAGATGATGAAGGTGGAGAGGAAGGAGGACTAGCACCATGATGATGCCTGTCACTTTCTCTTTGGTGGTCGTGGCCTTTGCCACAGTTACGATCAAAATGTCCACCATCATCATGTGTTCATGTTCCTTTTTTAGATCCTTTGTATCCATTGGTATCAGAACCTAGGTTATGAATGGTTGAGTGAAGATTCTGACACACAACTCCTTGACCGAATTCAATGAGAGGAACATCGTTATGTGGAAAACCTTTCGAGGAAAGTTCACCACCCTTGTTTTTACTTATGAAATACAGGACATCCTGAGACCACTTTTCCTTCATAGATTTGTAATGTCTCTCTTGTTGTAGGTCCCTTTGACATTGTACCTCCATGGATCGATAATCTCTCAAATCTTGTTCATGCACAATGCACTCCAATTATAAGTGTTACATACCAATTCATGTGAGAGCATGAAGAAGCATGCTTGGGATTGAGTGATCGGGGGGTAACACTATGTTACCTTCTAAATCCTACCAACACAGTTGTTCATCCTAGTGGAGGATAAAGGTAAATTTTGGTATCTACTCATCAGGATGAATGTATACCAAGCGAAACTGTTGGGGTACTAGCAAATTATCTTGTACACTCCGCCTCTAATTTTCCATGGTGTCAGAGCTAGGTGATGAAGCACTCTCATAAGGAGAAGGAGACAAGATTGATTATTTAGTATACAATACTCTCTTTTTGATGATTGTAAACAAACTAACCCTAAGGGTTCATTCCAATGATGGAAAGATTTCCTAAGTTCTAATCAGCGCACAAACAACAAAGTCCCCAACAACGACACCAATGATGAGCGGTGAGGTACCCCTATGCTTAACCATATGAATACAAGTGTTACGCATGATCCAGTTAAACTTCAAGAACTAAGTGCTTATGTGCCTTCATAGAACAAGGATGGGTTAGGCGATCGTTGTCTTCCCAAGCTTACTTGTATGGTGCAATTGTATGGTTATGTAAACTTGAGGTATATGATTTTTATGCTTTTTATGTTTTATGTCCTGGTGCTAAAAAGGGAGAAATGAAATAATTAAGTAACTAATTTAATTTAACTAATTAGGTAGGTTCTCACTAGTCCTAACACCAACATCCATTCCCACTCTCCGTACACATCCTAAACTAGTGTAACACTATTGGTATTACGAAACGCTAGTCGTTACTGGGTTACCAAGTGTTCCACGTATGCTCAAAGTGGTCGTACTAAGTGTGATTACTTGTTGAAACTTAAAAAATCAATAAAATAGCCAATTAACTAAAAAAGCATTGAATAACTATAAATAACATTAAATGCAATAAATAAGCTATTCTGAATGTTGCAAGGTTTATCACAAAGTTAGTCTTTATTTCTGGACACAAGGTGTGCTCAGGTACACAATGCTCGAATAAAGATCCATGCACTTTATGACTCCTACTACGGACACTTAGAAATAATTCTAACTCTGGAAAGGGAAAACTGCAAGAGTTCAGGTAAGGGACTACAAAACTAACTATGAAATCAAGTGCCCTCGCTCTTATTTATAGGCAATGAGACAAGCTTTGATATTGCATGTCCAATATCACTTTGGCACCTCTGATATTGTGTACCTGATATCGGGGGTCCGATATTGTGACTCATTAGCATCCTTTTGATTTTATCATGTAATTTTCTAATTTTTTTTTTTTTTTTTGCATTTTATATACTTATATAAGTAATACTTTACTACACAAAGTAGGGTTAGTAGGTGTTACATTCAAATCCTTTTTTCCATTTCAAAATATTTTCTCTCAACCTAACCTTCTCTTCAATTTTTCTTCAAAAAAATCATAAGATATAACTCCTAAGCTTTAACATAAAGCCTTCAAACATCAAAGCAAATACTATTGCTTCTATGCTACTTAACATGAAAAAATATGATCATGGAGGAGTTAGAAAGATTACACATTCACACTATTTCTAATTAAAAAATCATATGAGACATGATTAAACAAGCTTCTTTTGAATGTTCATACTTATAGACATAATAAGAAGTAGTTTTATCTAACTCAAACTTAGATACCTACTCAACTAAAATTGTCTTTCCTTTCTATTGCCATAGATACTTTTTCTTTTTTCTTCTCTTATCTTTGCTTTATTGTTGTTGTTGTTTTTTATTGTTTATTACATTCCTCCAAGATCTTAAATATGGTTGCAAATTTATTTTCAACTTCATTTCATATCTTTTTAACCTTGAATGAAATTTTACATATAAATTTTTGGACAAGCAAGATCTATTGTTGAATCATTTATTACAATGAGTTCTCCTCTTGAATATCATAGGCCATGAATTATTTGTTTCTAATGGATGAATTCCTATTATATTTTGATAAAATTTCTTATTTTTTAAGTTCATATTTCCCTTTTATAACTTAATCACCCAACCTCTTCACTTAATTACCCTTTAACTTTGATAGCCTTCCTTAAGCATAAACCCCAAGAGTCTCATGAGTTTTGTGTTTGATTCCACCAATAATGTGACAAAGTTCCTTCTCTTAAGGGTAATCATGACCTAGGCATTGATGGGGTAATGAGTAATAGTTATCTAAAGTTACATCTAATGATTTATGATTGCTTTACCTCTAACCTTAATCTATTTCCTTAAGTTGAAAACTCAAGTATACATTTGGTTCTTCTTATTAAAAATATATAGCATGGTGTTCCATATATGAATCGAACTAAGCTCTAATGGCTTGTACTAGCATTTTTCTTCTTTGTTTAGTTTCCTACGGAGTAACTTCAACTTCTACCACTTACTTTTAATGTTTTTAAATCCACAAGTATTATAAAATACTTACAAATAATTTTGTAGATTTTTTATTATAACCTCTATTAAACTATGACATGTTTCTCATGTCTAATATTTTAATGTGACTCTCCTTTTGCTATTTAGGTGAAATAAGCATAGCCTCTTTTATCTAGATCATGCTTTTCATTGTTAGCAATAGATTAGCCTCATTTCTAGGTATGACAAATTCTATATTAAAATTATGTTTCTATCTCTCAAGATTAAGTTCTAGTTTCTTATAATCCATTATTCCTTCTTTACTTGATGGATTCCTCTTCATCTTTTAGCATTCTTGTTTAGAGTTATTAGATGAGAAGGAATTGTTATAGGTGTCATGTCAACCTTACCTCCCCCTAGGATCTCTATGTTTATACATTATTCTTCTACAAGAGGTCCTTGGCTTAAAATTCCTCTTGCATTTACGATCATGCTTCATGTCTAATGGATTTATCTCAAAGAAAGAGAAAGTAGTAATATTTCACAATACAATTTAGTGAGGTTCAAAAAGGTGTTGGAGGAGTCTCCAATGGTATATTTATCATAGTAGGATTTATCTTCTCTATGTGATCTATGGGCCTCATCATTCTTTTATTTTGAGTCTACCTCAAATGGCAAGTTATGCTTTCCCTTTATACATTCATGAGTATGTGCTATGCTAACCCACTATAACACTCATGGATTTATTGATTAACTAATGAACAACCAAACTAATCTATTATTAATTAAACTAAGTTAACTAATTGCTAGGTAAGTAAGTTTACCATGCTTAGTCCTCAAGGTCTTGACATACTCATTCTATTCTAGTAATTATGAATGAAAATATCATAGAAAATTAAATATTGAATTTCATTAAAATGAAGAACATAAAATGTAAAACTAATCTGAGTTAAAGTATTGCAATGTGAAAGATATTAGTCTTGATTTTTATTGTCATTCATGAATACATATAGGCATAACTATTTAAGAAAATATTTTAACAATAGCCTTTAGAAACTTGTTATGGAAACTTACTAAAAACTATATTTCAAAGAATAATCTACAAGATTTTGGGTACTTTGACTAAAATTAATGCTTTCACATATTGTAACTGGTGTATTTATAGGCCAAAATTTTCAGTTTAGTCGACATATATATGTTAACACATCTTAGTCTTACTAAAAATTGAAATTTTGGTATTTTTCAATAGTCAACTTAATCATCTTGGCTTTATTTTCCATCTTTTATAATGTCATATTATCTAAATATTTATGATATTTCTCCTTGATTTCAACCAACTTATTTTTAATTCTTTGAATTACTATGTCATGCTTCTACTATTATAGATCTAACAATGACAAGTTCTCCACAACAATCATAATTTATTCCACCTTTTTGGCTATGTAGGTTTGCATTCCTACATAATTCAATGTTGATTCCATGAACAAGTAAGCTTCCATTCTCATAATGTTAGGGTTGTGAAGAAAATTTGACTAATGACTATTCTACCAATAGTAAATTTCTTGAAAAATAATATCATAATTAAAATTAAAAGTAACATAAAGCTTAGGCTAGGCTAACTAGCTAAAGAAAATAAGATAAAATGAAAATCATCTATATAACATCTATTAGAAAAAGAATAAAAATAAAAGCCATCAAATGATCATCATCTTGACACTTTTATCTCATTTATGATAAACTAACCATAAGGTAGGTGATTAGTTTAATGATGAATTTCTATAGTCTCTTATCTACTTAATGCCATAGTTACCAACAAATACTTACATATATAAGAGAAATAATCAAGCACACATGAGTAAGCAAGCTCATGAGGTGACCTAAAATCTAAGTGATTATAGTCTAGTTTTACTTAGAGGATTTGAAAGTTGGATCATTCTACATTTGCCTTTATAACATCCTCTACTCTAGTTCCTTAAAGGATTTGACTAGTGAGAGGTGTAACAACTAATATTTTTAGATGTTTTATGTTAGTATATTTATCATTATGCTTATGCTTGTTTATGCTTTAGTCATAGTATTATGCTTTGGCTATGCTTGTTAGTTAGATTGTTCATGAAGGCTATGGTATGAGCATGGAATGAGCATGTGATAACATGGCTAACTTTTATGTGATAATATTATTTAATTTTGATAATTAAATTTATATGACATGTTGTGGTTTATTTTCTTATGATTTTGAAATGAGCTATTCGCTTTTTTTTTTTTTAAGATTACATATATTACATGAGTTTTGAAAGATAGATTACTTTTATTATATTTAAATTTTAAAGTTTTTTTTTTCTATGTTGCATTTTTCAAGAGATATTTTTCCATAAAAAGTCCATACTCCATTCAACTAGGAACTTTGACATTAATTTTTTTGGACGTGGAAATGCTACTATATTGAAGACTTGTACTAGTATGTAAAGCTTTACCAATTTATATGCATGGATTAAAGAGAAGGTATATAGCTAACTTCATGTATTTCTAGTGAATCTATGCATCTATTCTTAAAGATGAGTAATATTCACACTTTTTTCTATCTAATAGAGTTCATAGGATTTTTGTGCATAATCAACCTAGTATGGTTTTTCTTAGTTTCTTCACATTTATTTGAATCATGCTAGAATTTAAGTAGTTATTTACATGCGTAGATTGTCTGATTTTTATGGTTATTTTGTTGTTATTTTTTGCTATAAATTTATGGTTTTTCACCAATTTTGAAAAATATCGTTTTGCAAGAATTTTCATATCAACTATTTTGAGACATGAGTATTGCTCATCAGGTTTGTGTCATGATGCCAATACTTTTATCTTAGTATATATTTTATTGCATTTTGATCATTTTGAAAGATTCCAAGTCCTTTTTATTTTGTAAGTTTTCAACAATTTTACTTAGGATTTGGATCCTCTTGTGGTGTAGTTTTCTTTTTGTACCTTTTTTTTTTTACCATTTTTAGAGTTGATTACACTTACTAAGCCATGTCCTAGGTTTCCTCAATGTTCCTTTATGATTTTTGATTGTTTGGTGATTTTTCATATTGCTTCTTGCCTTTTTCGAATTTTGTGCTATAAAAATGAGTCAACCATGAATTGTGGTGAGACTACCAATGTTGACCACAAGTCATGGTCAAGTCGTGAACCATATCATTAATAGTAATGAGATTAGGATGAGGTTATGATCGACCCTTCAACTATCGTTCCCACTTTTAGTTTTTATTTAGGGAATTTTTGCAACCCCACAAGTCATGATCTAGTTGTGATCAAGTTATGGTCTACACCATGAGTCATTGTGAAGTCATGGTCAAGCCTTTCCTATCATTTTCATCATTCTGAGCCATTTCATGTGCTATCTTTTCAATCACAAATTATGGCCAAGTCATGGTTTATTTACAATAGGTTATGGTAAGGTCATGTTCAGCATTTGATCTCTCAATTCTACCATTCTTAATCCCATCTTATCATTAGAGATCAGTTAGATAGGTTTTGATATCTATAGACTCAATTTGACATAGTTTTCTAAACCTAGGTGATGAGCGACAAGGTACCCCTACCTCCAAACATATGAATCACAAGTGTTTACTCACAATCGGGTCAAATTCCGCAGACTTTATAGTTTCCAGTGCACTAGTCCTTTAGGAAGTGAATATAACCTTAAGGTTAATCATTGTCCTCCTAATTACATTTGTGATGTACGTTGGTATGGTTAAGTGTAACTGAGGAATCCAATTTTTATCATTTTGTATTTTATATTGTGGGTGCTCGAAATGTAGATAAAAAGGAGTTGAATTAACTAATCTAAGTGAATAATTAACTAATCATTTAACTAATCCTAACATATCTATTCTCACTTTATGTACATGTCCTAAACCCACGTATCCATTACTGGGTGACCGAATGCTATGCTACTAGACATACCAAGTAATGACATTGCTAGGATTACCAAGCAAATACGTGTTACGCTCGAAGTAGTTGTACTTATGTCTATAATCTATCTCGCTTAATTTTCTCATTAACGTAATAACTGGAAAATATTTTATAACTAATTAAAAAAATTTAATAAATTATTGAAAACATTAAATGCATAAATAAAATAGCTAATCTATCCAAAGTGCTACAAGGTTTATCAGAAATCTTGTCTTTATTTCCACACACACTATCGTGCTCAGGTACAACAATGCTCGAATAAAGATTGGTACACTCAATGACTCCTGTTATAGGCACTCAAGGAAAACATTCTAACTTTTGAATGGAAAAATGAAAAACCTTCACAACTACTAACATCTAGACTCCCTCATAAATGAAATTGGTAGGCACATATTTATAGGTAATAGACAGACACTACGTCAATGAGGCCTTGTCGATGTAGGTCGAGATACATCAATGGGGCCTTATCGAAGTAAACAATGATGACTCATCATACCCCCACAACTGAATGAAAACTTGTACTCAAGTTCTTTTACAAAAATGGGAAGGTATGGGATTATTGATTGACTTTTCTTTCAACAAAATAAACTTGAATAACTTGAAAAAAAATGGAGTGCCTAGGTGTACAAATCAACACATTAAAAAAATGGTGGTGCTTAGGACACAAAATTGAACACCATGACATGACTCTTCAAAATTTTGACAACACATTCCTTGATGATGTGAAGCTTATTGAAGAAGATCAAATGGTCCCATGTAGTGGTGGTTCTTGAGGCTCCGAGGAACCTTTACCGACTTCATGCACTGGTAGTGGTTGAGGCGATTGTGGTTGTCCTGCTGCCACTGCAACCTTAGGTGGTAGGCAAAAAGCATCCAATAGTGCTTTCATTTTCCCCTCCTTACTCTTGGGATCATGCACTATCCACATAGCTTTTCCAATGTGGGTTGGAATGGGCACATCCCAAGCACACAAGATATTTGGAAACAACTCCTTAACATTGATAAACCAAGCAGTGAACTATTTGTGTTCAATGTCGAATAGTTGCATTGTGTTCTTTAGCTCTTGGTAGTCATTCATCTGTCTGGCTAGGTCCTCAATGATGGATCACTGATTTTTGAATCATCCTTTGAGGACTTCGAGTTTAGCATTAGTAGTCTCAAGCTTTTGCTTGGTGTCCTTATGGTGTTTGAACTTAGCCTCGTATAGCAGATATGAGCTAGCCACCTACTTTTTCAATTCCAACCATAGTCGTTTGGCTATCAGCATTACCAAGTTTGTGTAACAAAGATTGGCCAACTCCATATACTCTATCATTTCTTTGATCTACAACTCCTTCAAGCATATCTCCACTTTATTATAGGCATCAATCTCATTAAGGATGGGCTGCCACATCTCTCTTTCTTGGTAGAGTTGTTGAAGGGCTTCATTTACTTTAGCCTTCTTCATCTAGATTTCTCTTTCATTAATTTCTTTTTGCAAGCCAACATGATCCCTGTAGTGACTTTTCACTCTCTCAAACTTGAGAGCTTCATTCTTCCAGGTGATGATTTCAATGACAAACTTTTATCACAAGGTGCATACCCCTTCCATTGAAAGATTATGGTTCTCCGTGGTCAATTTCCTTAGTTCAGTGTTAACTCTGGAAATCTGCTCCTATTTTTGATGAATGAATTCTTGCATTTGATCTCTTTGAGCATCAACATTTTTTAGGTGATGAGTGGTGAGGTACCCCTACACTCAACCATACGAAACAAGCGTAGCACACGCGATCTGGTTGAACTCCACAGACTAAATGCCTACACGCCTCATGGAACACTTGGGGTTAATCATTCGTTTTCTTCCCAGACTTATTTGTGTTGTCATGGTGTATGGTTAAGTAAGTCCAAGGTATATGATTTTTATATATTTTATGTGTTTTATGTCTTCTATGCTAAAGGGTGAAGGGTTGAGAAACTAGCTAACTCTAACTAATGACCTAAGTCTAAATTAACTAGCGTCAACATCCGTTCCCACTTACCGTACACACCTGGAACTATGCAATCGCGGCTACCAAATGCTAATCGTTCTTGGGATCACCATGCGTAACGCACGTGCTTGAAGTGGTCGTACTGAGGCACTTAACTAGCCTAAGCGTAATGAGCATCCATTCCTTGACTAGCCGTACACATCCTTAGATGCTCATAATCAAGTCGTACTTGTTCCGCATTTTAGGAGTTGAGGGTGAGAGAATCTAATCGCGATGAGCAGCCGATTTCTTGATTAGTTGTACACATCCGTAAATGCTCGTAATTAAGCCGTACTCATGCCACGCTACTACAGGGTAATAAATAATAGGTAGGAAATAAAATGTAATAAATAACAAGTAATAAATCCTATTCCATGCACTGTAAGGTTTATCCACAAAGCTCGTCTTTATTGCCGTACACAACTTGCGTTCAAGTACAATGTTGCTCGAATAAAGATCCATTCACTTGGGGACTCCTACTGTGGGCACATGGAAAATATTCTATCTCTGGAGTGATCAATCTGCTACAGTTTCCCTACTTCTAGCCTAGGATGGAAAATAAGGGGAGTTCCGCCTCTTATTTATAGATTTGGCGACGGACTGTGATATCGCGTATGCAACATCGTAGGGGACGACACGATATTGCGTACGCGATATCACATGGGATGCAATATCAAGGCTACGCAATATCACAGCTCATGCGAATCACGTCTCATCATACCCCCATGACTAAATGAAAACTTGTCCTCGAGTTCCTTACAATAATATCGAAAAGATATGGAATTATTGAGGGGAATGGAACTAATGGGATGACATGTGAACGAATCATCATTACAAGACTTGAAAAAACTGGTGTTCATAACAACAAGGGTGAACACCTTATTACAATAACATCAAGCCTTAGTTGGCAGCTAAGAAAGAAAGAGAGAGAGAGAAAGAAGTGTTGCTACTGCCAACACCAAGATTACGCCTTCCATTGTCCGTTGGTAAGCGCTTCATCGATCTTGCTCCTTGCATAGCTACTTCCAATGTGGTTCCATTCCACGTGTTTGCTCTAAATCCAATCTATTGTTGTATGATCACCATCTGCACACACAGCACAATCCTATATTAGCAAGGGTAAATGAATCATCATGTAATTAATACCTTGCTTTGGTGTAAGTTCATTGGCTAGGTTGTGGTATGGCTAATATGAATCTGGGGATATATTAATGATGACTACCAAAGGTGTAGGGGTTAGGAAGAAAATAAAAAAATTTGGGGCTAGGAGAAAATCAAAAAAATCAAGCCCCGTACCCCCATGACTAATCACAAACCTCCGGTAGCATTAGAATGGAGAAAGAAAAGGAGTAAGAAAGATAGATAAAAAAGGACAACTATGGCATCGAGGAAATGGATGTCAAGATGGAAATGAACAAAATAAAATTAATTGCAAACTGTTAAGAGAAAGAATTTAACTAATGCCCCAAATAGGGATGTTAGTGGATCCTCCCCAAAGCAGGCTCATGCCCTTAATGCCCTAACAAACCCACATTCAAATAGTCCGTAGGCTCCAGAAATGTTATTTGGAACAAGAGTGAAAGTCATAACCGTAAGCATTTACCAAAAAGAAAACAATGCATCAACCAAAATATATACGCTAATGATACAACTGGAAATGAGGTGAACAATGGAGAGAAGGATGGAGAGAAGAGAATGGAATAGAATCCCAAGAACAAGGTGGTGTACAGCCTCTTGTGTGTTGCATGATTAATGTGACTTAGCAAATCCCATTCTAAGTCTGGCCTCAAACCAACCACATCCAGTGACTTCGCATCAATGCATTCAGCTAAACCATCCACTTGAATAACAACAATGCATCTCTAAAGAGCCACCACCATTCCGATGAAACAAAAGAGGGAATGGGAAGCGAGAAGGGCCTTAGTTAGAGGGAACACTTTTGGTTCCATAACCAGTGCTTGTAGCCCAACGTTTATTTCATCTAAGGGGTGTGCTTTGAATTCTCACTTTTCTTTTCTTTTTCTTCTTTCTTTTTTTTATGTTTTGTGTTTTTATGCGTGAGAACCACACCATGCAAAGACTTGATTATTTTTATTATCTCAGCTTCCAATAATTGGGTAACATCAGAATGGCAAGAAAACTCAAGAAGAAAACATCCAAGCACCCAAAAGAATAACCAATACAAAAGCATCAAGTTCCCTTGAAGTCACATCCTTTTCAATCCTTGAGTCCTTCCTTAGTTTGAAAAATGTCCAGTGACCAATTCGTTTAAGTTCTTATTAGAAGGGGACTGTACATTTCCAAGCCGAGAGAGACCATAGAAACTAGTGGATGGATAGATGAAGTGGTCTCATTACCTACCATATCAAAAGAAACATACCTTAGTATCAACATTGTGACTTAAAGGTAAAAACCAAACATTAGCAATCAATATGAAAACAGCTCATACCATCATTCCGAACACTTATTGGGTGACAAACTTACAGGGTGGATCACACACACATACACAAAAAATGGAAAAAGTATAATGATGTTGTAAAACAAAAACAAGAAAAATTAAAGAAATTTGTAAAACAAAAATTATAAAATTTAAAGAAATTTGTAAAACAAAAATGTGTAAGACAAAAACACTGTAAACAAAAAACATGTAAAAAAAATTGAAAAAGAACTGAGGGCCCCATATGATTAGCATAGGTGGCCATCTCCCCCATGATTGAGTTGTAAGGGAGAGATTTGAAATAATGAGCGCCTATTTGAATTTCTTAAAAGTGTCCAACTTCTCCCAATTGATGGTCTTAGATTAAGGGATGGAAGTTGGTGACACTCATATTCCAATGTGTCTATGCCTTCGTTGTTGGCATGACTGGTCTCCTTAGTTCGTTCCATGCATATTTGTCTGCTCCTTCTAGTAGCTGTCAACCATGGGGTATCTACTACTGGTTGTGTGGTTGCTACATATAGGCATCTTTGTTTCAAAGTTTC
>MNCI01022324.1:279701-290297 GCA_015680685.1 Gnetum montanum
GGAGGAGAAGGAGTCCTTCTAAAGTACTCCCAAACTTGGTAGTGACGGTGGGAAGTTGAGTGACTCATAGAGTCACTTAGAAAAATCTGCTGCTACACATAATATCCATAAGGGTCAAGCTACAGGTAAGGGTATTGATGTTTCGACAATGGCATCCCCCATGACTATGGGTATTTCCATTGTTGATGTTGTCTGATGGGCTGTGGTGGAGTTCCACTTGGATAATACGTTAAGGGTTGGTAGAACTGCCTTGGATTACCTTGTGGATAAGGTAACCTTCGAGGTGTTTGATGTTGGTTGAGTCTTGGATTAAGCACATACACCCCAGACTCCTGTAGATGTGAGATAATTGGAAAACATCCCTTAGGATGGTCATAGTGGCAAATCTCACATCCACCGTCATCGTCTGTGTCAGAGTCCATAGCCACATTGGAGTTAGTGACTTTCCCCTTACCCTTGTTATGTGCAGGGCCTAAATCTCTCTACTTTTTCTTACCTTTGTCACTACTTTGTTCTACCTCAGACTCTTCTACAATTTTTAAGATAGTTTTAATTTTAGAGTCTAAGGAACTCCATACATCGTCTACCTTAGCCGCTATTTCCATTGTTAACTTTTGAAGTGGCAAGGTCTTTCTGTTCACCAACTCTTCGATTGGTAACTCATCCTCTTCATCGCAAAACTTCACTCCCTTCTTCCGAAGAGAGGGATCATGGTTGTACTCTTCCGTACTTCCCCTTTTTCATAGCTCACCTTCTTCTTTTGCTACTTGTTCCAACAAGCTATGTACTTCATGGGCTCTAAGTTGTGAGAGTCTCCCTTGGGCATAAGTTCCAAGGGTTCTTCTAGTTTCATGCCTTAGCCCATCCACGATGTGATGAAGTTGATCCCGCTGAGCGTACCCATGGCCTAGCCAACGATGTAACAATGTGTAGTAGTGAGCCATGGTAGCATCCAAGGGTTCATGAGTACCTTCCTTCCAACCTTGGATCTTCTTACGCAAATTAAACACTCTGGAGTACATTTGATACTTTTCGTTGAACAATTCTAGCATCGTACTCCACCTCCTGATGGTTTCTGGTTCTAAAGACCTATACCAACTCTCTGCTTCTTTGGTGAGTGTCCTTGGGAACAACTTTAGTTTTCACCACTCATTTTCTATATTCTTCAAGGCACAGGCATTGTGGAATGCTTGTAAATGATTTTGCAGATCTGCGTTGTATCCCACTTCAAATTGTGGGATATTGTTCATGTCTAAACGTTTGATCCGACTATCTTTTAAATGCCTTGTGGGAATCCTAACTGCCTCCATTATGTCAAGCATACTTTGGGTTACAAGTAGGGGCTCATCATGATCATCTCTTTCATGACGCTTGTGATGTCTACATTGTTCCCTACTCTCCCTACGTCCGTGCCCTTGTCCTCTCTCTCGACCTTCCCATCGAGGTCTCTCATTTTTTCTACCTTTATCCTCTCTGTTATGTCCATGATGGCTACACCTAGATGTGGAAGGAGAGGGTGAGTGATGTGAAGAAGGGGAAGAAGAAGGGGAACCATTACAATGATGATGTTTCTTACCTTCTCTTCGGTTGCTACGGCCCCGATCGTGGTGACAATCTGAGTGCCCATCCTTAGCATGAGTGGTCGTTCCCTCTGTGAACAGTTGGTGTTCATGGGCATCAGAACCATTGTTATGTATCGTTCATCGTAGGTTCTAATACCCAACCTCCTCATCATCGTTAGGAGGGGCAACATCATTTACTAAAGAACCTATTATAAGGGGTTCCTCATCTCCTATTTCGCTAAGGACGTGCGGACCTTTGCCCTTCAAAAGTGTATGTTGACTCTCCTTCCTTGAGTCTCTCATACGTTGTGCTCTTTGGGATGATAATCCCTCATATCAGAGTCTTCCAAAATGTATTCAGCATATAATTCAGTCATGCCAATCTGTGCCAAGGCTTGGAAAAGCATGCGAGAGACTGATCGATCTGGGGGTAACACAATGTTACCTTGCAAATCTCTCCATCACAACTATTCATCTTGATGGAGGATAAAGGTAAAGTTTGGAATATACTCATCGAGATGAGTATAAACTATCTTGTATTGTTTAGGACTTGGTTGATTTTGGCTATGTGTTTTATATTGCTGACTGTCTCATGTATGGTATTGCCGACTATCTCATGTATGGTCTTTAGGTGGTGAGTTGCTCTTATGAGAAGAAGACATTTTTATCGGTGTGCTAATTCACTGTTATATAAATTTTTTATCTTGATTAACCCAAAGGTTCATTTAGGCTCACAACGATGTGAATGATATCCTTATGTTCTATTCAGCGCACAAACACTTAGTCCCCAGCAATGGCGCCAATGATGAGTGGCAAGGTACACCTACACTCAACCATACGAAACTAGCGTAGCACACGCGATTCGGTCGAACTCTGCAGACTAAATGCCTACACACCCCATGAAATACTTGGGGTTAATCATTCGTTGTCTTCCTAGACTTACTTGTATTTGTCATGGTGTATGGTTAAGTAAGTCCAAGGTATATGATTTTTATATCTTTTATGTATTTTATGTCTTCTATGCTAAAGGGTGAAGGGCTGAGAAACTAGCTAACTCTAACTAATGACCTAAGTCTAAATTAACTAGCGTCAGCATCTGTTCCCACTTACCGTATACACCTAGAACTATGCAACCACGGCTACCAAATGCTAATCGTTCCTGGGATCACCACGCGTAACGCACGTGCTCGAAGAGGTTGTACTGAGGCACTTAACTAGCCTAAGCATAATGAGCATCCATTCCTTAACTAGCCGTACATATCCTTAAATGCTCGTAATCAAGTCATACTCGTTCCGCATTCTAGGAGTTGAGGGTGAGAGAATCTAATCGTGATGAGTAGCCGATTCCTTGATTAGCCGTACACATCCATAAATGCTCGTAATCAATTTGTACTCATGTCACACTACTACGGGGTAATAAATAATAGGTAGTAAATAACATGTAATAAATAACAAGTAATAAATCCTATTCCATGCACTGTAAGGTTTATCCACAAAGCTCGTCTTTATTACTGTACAAAACTTACGTTCAGGTACAATGTTGCTCGAATAAAGATCTGTTCACTTAGGGACTCCTACTGCGGGCACATGGAAAATATTCTATCTCTAGAGTGATCAATCTGCCAAAGTTTCCCTACTTCTAGCCTAGGATGGGAAATAAGGGGAGTGCCGCCTCTTATTTATAGATTTGGCGATGGACCGCGATATCGCGTATGCAACATCGCAAGGGACGACGCGATATCGTGGCTCATGCGAATCGCATCTCATCAGCAGGCAATGATTTTGCATGGTCAATGCTTCATTTTCCTAGCACATCTAATTCAAGTTCTTTTTAATTAAGTGTGTTTTAGCTTCTACCATGAATTGTTTGAAGATGGCCATTACTGCTTCCTCCTCAACCTTAAGAAATCATTCCTGAAGCTATTTGATAGCTTCATCTCTTATCGTTGTCGAGCTGAGGACTATTTGTTCTGCAAGTCGAGCATGAAGTTCAACAACCTCTATGACCAACCATTAATTTTTCTCTTGGGCCATTTCTAGTTGCCCCTCCAAAATGATTCATCTACCCCTTGCATTCAGTAGCTCCAATTGGATTGTAGTGATGTTCTCCAAAAGATCAGACATATCCAAAGTCGATTGTTCAGTTCCTACCAGTCGTTCCAATAGTTGTTTGTGCTAGGCTACATTTAATTTTCTACTGACCATGCCTTCAGATGTTTGCACATCTTAGAGTGCATATACATCTGGTATAGATGCTATAGGTGCATTCAATGCTTTAACTACATAGTTAGCAACCACTTCTACCGCTATCTCCTACCCTTAGTGCTGCATCACCAAGATAGTTGCCTCTTCACCTTCCTCCAACCTCACTGACAAAGTGGCAGCATTCCCAAATATCTTTGGGAATAGATGATGTGTCGCTAATGACACCATCACCTCTCAAGTGCTGGGATATGACATCAAAAGTAGCTACATTCTTTGGATAGAGAAAATGAAACCACCCCCTCTCCATCTAGGTAACTACTTGAGCCATCTCATTAAGGTGACTCATTGATGGCCAATACATAGATGGATCCACCCCACTCATTACTACTTGCTACTCTTGTTCACTTAAGAGCCACTCTTGGATTTGTCGCAAATGCTTAAGGACTACGTGGGACTGTGGTGTTGTCTCTTGAGTGGGTGGTGGTGGTGGCAGCTCCTCTTCTTGAATGGTTGTTGGCATTTTTTCTTTCATGATTTCTGCCCATGTGGCCAAGGGAGCATGCCTGAGAGTGTTATTTGAATAGCAAACAATACTTGCCCTCTTGAAAATTTTTCTAATAAGGCACAAAAAGGGTAGGATCTTCCTTCCACGTTCGTTCTCCTTGAAACTCTTCTCAATCTCCAAATAAATTAGCTATGGATGTTAACATGAAATTTCCTACTTAGAGTAGCACATGCCCAAGAAGAGAAAGTAGTCACCTTGCTTGACCTCATCATTGGATTGAGGTGATAGGCTACAATCTTAAAATAAATCTGCTTTGCCCTTGTGACTACACCATACTCCTTACAGTCCACCCCGTAGCATCACTAGGTCCACTCTCTTTTTGCCTCTGGATTACCTTTTATTGATATCTCTGCAAACTATGTTCCAATATCTGGCAACCCCAATGCCTCTACGATGGCCTCCACTGAGTAGGACACTTGAATGTCCTTAATTTTTACAACGAACCCTAGCCTTTGGCTATTCCAAAAGAGATAGGTCTTTCCCATGTACCACTCCCCACTAGTTGTGATGCTTGGCCCATATGGAAGAGGTTTGCAATTGTGTTTTGGCATCCTCTGGGGCTTTTTCCAAAAATGGCCTGAATTTTATCTCTTGAAGAACTGATCTTTGGATCTCTCAAGACTTGATGATGTCTAGGCAAGCTTAAGTTAGAGTGACCTCAAGCCGTGGCATAGGTCCAAGCACTTCTCCTTGTTGAGATTATTCTGTAGGCACTTCTTCTTCTAGAATCTATCAAATAGATTCCACTTCAAGCTCCTCATGAAGAGGTCTTATTACATGGGTCAACTCTTATTATTCTTGGCCTTATTGTTGTTGGTCCCTTCCAGATTTGGATCATTTCTCCCATGGTTGTGAGGGTTCTCCTTCCTGTGAACACTTTTGTTTGGGTGCCATCTATAATCACAATAAAACCATGGATCAACAATCATTATGTAACCTTAAAACAATTAGGATACCTTAACTCTTGAGGATTGTTACACTTAGCTAAGTTGTGATTATGGCTAATTTAATTAACTTAATTTTTATTTCTATTTATGCTTTATTATTGATAAATCATCTTGGAGATTGTTGGAAGGCTTAACTTGGAAAAAATTGATGTTTTATGTATGATTAAGGTTACCAACACTTGGGGGAGTTACAAAAAAATTTCAAAAATTACATTGAAAACCTTAAGGCTTGTAGCCCCCACAATAAAGATCTTACCTTTGATAAGTGCAAGATCAAAAAACGAAGTGATTTGCATAAATGGTTTGAAAGTTATGGACTCTGGAAATTTTTGGGCTCTAAAAACTTGCAAAAATTCTCTGTGTTATGAAAAAATTGCAAAAAATCCCAAAGTGTCTAGTGGTATATATAGTATTTTTGTATTGTGTCAATGAGGCCTCGTCGATATGGTCAACTACATCGATGAGGCCTTGTCGATGCAATAGTTGACCATCGTTGACTTTGGTCAAACTTTCAAGATACAAGGATCTCTTGATGACATTGGGATCAAATGCAAGCTTAGAAGACCTAGAATAGTATAAAATCATGAGAAGAGGGCATTGAAGTTCATAAATTCGAAAAAATGAAGAAAAATTGATTTAATGGATGAATGCAATGAAAAATTAAGGAGTACTGAGTGGTTTACACAATGGAAAATACAAAACATAAGATTGTAGCGATGTCAAAGGTAAGGAACCTTAACTAATCAAGCTAAAAGCTATGTAAGTGGATCCTCCCCATAGCAAGCTCATGCCCTTTTTGCCCTTGCATAACCTCAACTAAGGAGTCCATGGGCCCCATAGTCGATTTAATGTTCATGACAAGTTAAGGACCCATCCAAAAGAATACACTTAAGAATCCCAACACATCAGACTAAGACATAGAGCATAACATAAAACCCGGTAGTGAGGTGAGTTATGGTAGCATGGATGGATGATAGAGAAGGTAGAATGGAGTTCCAAATTGAGGTCATAAGAAGTCCCTTGTAGAATTGTGGTTAAAATAATCCAAGAAGTTCCATCCTCAATCTAGACCAAATCCATCCACTTTCAGTGACTTTGCATCACCACTCTAAGACCAATCCATCCACTCAAGACACAAGAGTGTCCTCGCAAGACAACCACCATTCCACAAAGAGTAGAGAGAAGTAGGAAGTGAGAGAGAGAGAGGGCCTTAGAGGGGACCTTCAAGCATAGATGTATGTCTTTGGAGTCCCATAACTAGTTCTTGTAGCCCTTTTATTTGTCCAAGGGATATGCTTTAAATTCCCATTGTTTTTTTCTTTTCTTTTTTCTAAAATGAGAACCACACCATGTGAGGACTTATTCCTATCGAAGGGGTATGCTTTGAATTCTCATCATTTTTATTTTGAATGATGGGAACCACACCATGCAACGACATTATTTGTCTTCCTATCATTGGATGGTATGGAACAGTAAGAAGTTTGCAAAAAACACTCAAGCAACAAGAAAAGTACAAAGAGTATTGAGTCCCCTTGATGTCACATCTTTACAAACCTTTGGATCCTTCCTAATTCCAAAGTTACCAAGGTTACTAATTGATTAAAAGTTTCCTTAATGAAAAAGGGACCTCAAATTCCTAGAACAAGGAACACTATAGAGTTATTTGGATGGGTGGATGACATGGACTCACTGCCTATTCCATGAAAAATAAACCATGTCAAAGTCATCAGACAT
Source organism: Gnetum montanum (assembly GCA_015680685.1). Lineage (NCBI taxonomy): Eukaryota > Viridiplantae > Streptophyta > Gnetopsida > Gnetales > Gnetaceae > Gnetum > Gnetum montanum. The sequence goes on from MNCI01022324.1 coordinate 286,715, forward strand.
AAGAATTTAAAAATAGAAACTAGACATCGACAATCACACATTAGCATAAACCATCATTAGTAAACAATAGCAACAACATTGTGTCCTATGACAATAAAGAAGATTTATTAGCAAAAATGAGAAAATATTACACTTAATCAAAAGAAACATAAGAAACAAAATAAAGTAAAATATATAAGAAAGTGTAAAATAATTAAGAAAATTTAAATGTTCTAAAAATGGTATAAAATTAGAAAAACTTGAAAATAAAAAATGTGAAAAACAAAAAGGGTAGAAAAACTAAGAGGCCATGGTAATGGTTAGCACAAATAACCATCTCCCCCATGACTGAGTTAAAAGGAGGAGATCTAAAAAATGGAACATGGGTGTTCATCAAGTGAGGCGGTAGTTACACTGCCCAATCTTGGTTCTAGGAAAGATTTGATTTGTTGGATATTGACCAACTACCTTTTATGTGGGCTATTAGATTTGTAAATTATCATGGCCCTATATGGAAAGGTTTTATCAATTATATAAGGTCCCTCCCACAATGTTTAAAATTTTTCCTTTTGAGGTACATGTGTGGGGTTCTAATAAAGGACCTTATCTCTTGGTTGAAAACTTACTTTCCTAATTTTAAGGCCATGGCATTGCTTGCTAACTACCTTGTTCACCTCATTCAAAGATAGGGCCACTAAGCAATTTTTGTCTGGCATGTTCAAATTGATCAATCTTTCCTTTTGTGTCAAACTTAGGTCAAGGCTTAGATCACAGGTCGTTGAGAGTGTACAAAGCTCATATTGAATTGGAAGTGTTGAAATGTTTCTATAAACTAACTCATAGAAAGAATATTCAATAGGAATTTTTCAAGAGGATCGGTAAGCCCAAAGAGCATCATTAAGTTTTTTGCTCCAATCCTTCCTATATTTGCTAATACTTCACGTTAATATTTTTGTAATCTCTTGGTTGGTTACCTCTACTTGACCATTGCCTTGGGGATGGTAAGGTGTTGTAGGAAAACCTTGCCGCTCCAAAAATTAACAACAGAAGTGTTGGCAAAGGTAGACCAAATGTGGGACTCCTTAGATAGTAGATTTGAAACCATTCTAAAAATCGTAGAGGAGTCTAAGGAGCGAGGTAGTGACTATGATAAAAAGAAGAAGAGGGATTTGGACCATGCACATAACAAAGGTAAGGGTAAATTGGCTATCACCGAAGAGGTTGTGGATTCTAACATAGACAATGATGGTGGATGTGAGATATGCCAATATGGCCATCCTAAGAGATGTTGTCCAATAATCTCACATCTATAAGATTTTGGGCTGTATGCACTCAACCCATGACTTAACAAATGGCAAGCACCCCAAAGGTTACCTTATCCCTAAGGAAACCCAAGGTAGTTCCACCAACCTTTAATGTATTATCCAAGTGGAACTCCACCACAACCTATTGAGAAACACCAATAGTGGCAATACCCACAATCATGGGGGATGCCACCACCGAGGCAACAATACCCTTACCAGCAACCAGATCCATATGGCTACTACGTGCAACAGCCAATCTCTCCACCTGACTCTGTTGGTCATGTGACTCCACGACGTCACTACCAAGCTTGGGAGTATTATAGGACTCCTTCTCCTAGAGGAGACACACCACATACATACTGTTGGCACATTTTGGTCATTTCATGGAACAGGTGGACTTATTTGCAAATGGTGAGGTATAGAATTCTAATGAAGTGAAACTGTTCAAGGAGGATTATGTTCTTTCTAGTGAAGAATTCAAATTTCAAAGAATAAAAAGATAAGAGAGTTTCAAACTCTCGTATAATTTCGTTTTGGGGAGAAATGATGGCCTTGTGAGTAGATGCATTGTTGGGAATAAGAAGCACATGCCAATGAGCTTGTTATTGCAGTTGAAGCATGGGCCACCATCATAGGTGCCTTTCCAGCACTCCAGTGGAGCTCCAAAGCTGGCATCATCAAAGTTGATTCGGTTAGGCTAGGTGACAAATCCACTCCCCCCTCCCCACTATCCTGCAAGACTAGTTAGCCTCTCAGCCAAAATAAAACTTCATTTCATTTTTAATTTTATAAGTTTCTTTTACCTATTATCCTTGGAGTGATGACCATGTAATTTGTTTTAAAACCTTTTTCTTGCCATCTCAGCCACTCATGTATGGCCTACCAGTCCACCATCCCTACCACAACATTGTTGTGCGTGCTGCTATGTTGACATAAGGGAGCAATAAAAATAAATATATATTACTACAAAGGAAACATATCATATGTTTTATTTAATTTTTTTAAAACATTTTACAAACCTAACACAAATGCCTTGTAATTGGTAAATTCCTTGGGAAATACAGAAGCCATATTTGTGATTGTTTGTCTTCATCAAAGATATGGATCTAGTCAGTTTTAGCAATCTCATCATCCATGAAGAAGCAGCTGTGTCTCTGCTCAAATGCTTTCCAAAAAGATTTCCATGTGGGAGGCTCAGGATACTTCTTTCTCGCAGTCTACCACCATTGGGATTCCTATCCACGCACTGCAACACAACCAGCATAGCCTTTTGCTCGCTTCTGATCTTCATTCTCTGGAAAACCTTCTCAATTTTAGTAACCCATTTCCTGGGCTCAGTTCCATCAAATACCGGTGGTGAATGCATAAAGAATTCCATCCAAATCTCTGCATCAGAAATATATTTCTGCAAAACTATGTCACGTTTTTGGAACCGTTGCCTCCACATCTGACCTACTCCGCTGAAGGCCGCTCCCCATACGAGCGCACCAACTTCACCCACTGTGATAAGTACGAGATGCTTGCCAGTAACGACAGCACCGTCAAGCCTCACCACAACCATGACCACGTGTCATGGGATCCTCAGGGTAGTTGCAGGAGTTCACAATGGCACCCAAAATCTACGAAAATAGCTAAAATCAGGAAAATGTAAAACCCTACACAGGGGAGCTAGGGCATTTTTTGTTTATTATTTGAGTCACAAAGGAGGCAGCGGCGGATACGAATTTGCATCATCAATGTGGTTGCCAGATCACTGGCCTTCATTTTTCGGCCCATCTACCAGCCTCGCGTCATCGTGAAAACCTGCGAGGGAGGACTACGCGTGAGTGGAGGACAGATGGCCAATGGCAGGAGGATGCACAGTGGTGAAGGAGGTAGCAACGACACCAGCACAACGTTGTCTATATCTACGCTGCGGTGCCGTGAGGGTTCTAATAGAAAAATCTGCACAACGCCGACATTTTTTAGACAGACCAATAACGCCAATCATTCTTGACCGATGGCGATCCTCTTCCTGTGCCAGTGTCGCACCTGCAGTCCCTAATCTATATAAAAAATAAGAATAGAAATCCATCGGCCAAGAACAAGGAACTCCGTTCTGGGCAGGTTCAAAACCACGGCAATCTGCATTCGGGGGAATAACGCTCCAAGGTTTTCTGGTAAGAGGCAACAACGACAAAATCATTTGCAATTGGATGACTTACGCAGCAAAGAGAATTGCACAATTAGGAATGAAGCCCCAGTTTATCAGAAATATGCCAAATATGTGGGAATGAAGAGGGACTTTCGTCTAATTGCTA
>MNCI01022324.1:291609-315686 GCA_015680685.1 Gnetum montanum
TATTTGGAGGTATCTGGGCCTTGGTGTTGCCAGAGACCAGGAAGCACCTAAATCATGTTCGAGGACACTCGTTGGCGGTCACGTCCCAAACGGTTGCCAACACATACCATCCTCCAAATCCATTCGCACCTCTCACACCATAGCTCCATTATCACCTGCTCCAGCAATGCAAGGGGTACTCCCCACTCAACCACAGCAACCCAATGTCACAAGGGCTATGAATCCTCAACCCACAATTGGTTCTGAAAACCGTACAAAGAGAAGATCTTTTTTCAAAACCAACAATCCAAACAAGCTCTCACAACCACAAGCAGTTGAGCCTCCAAACGCTTCTCCATCAAATAAGGCTTTGGAGATCCTTTCAAAACAAAAATAGAGCTCAATGCACATGGTGATGTTAACACATGTCGTTACTGATTGGATTAAGGTGGGCCACCTTCCTAGGAAATTCTCTAATCCTAGAAGTCCTCTAATCTATCTCCAAGTTACTGGGAATGAACCATGTAAAGATCTTCTGGACTCAGGTTCCAAAGTCCATCTAATATTACAAGAGATGTATAAAGCCTGGAACTTTCATCCATTAAGGAAGAGCAATATTTGCCTAGAGCTGGCCAACCAATCCATCACTGTCCCCTTGGGACTAGTGGAGGACATCATTACCACTGTATGTGTGTGGTCATATCCAACTGATTTCCTAGTGATACAAGTAAACAACGGTAAGGGGGATTTCCCAATAATAATGGGAAGAGCATGGCTAAGTACTATAGATGCACGCCTAGGAATCTGCAATCTTTCCCTAGAAATATCCAAGAATAATACTTTTGGAAAGATTGAGAAAAAGAAAGTTCCATGCATCGCATATAGTGACACAGGGTGCCATTGCGTGCAGAAATCATGGGTTATGCAAAGTTTAGCATTGCCTACATGCAATCAATGTGCACAAGATATTAATATCCAAAAGTGCCTATATGCAACAGCCACATGACAAGAAGACACCCAGTGGCTAATGGCTGATCAAGAGAGAAATTCACTAACATGCATGGAACTCACTGAGGAAATAACTAATGCTTATATTGAAAGCATAAACACATTGGAGCAAGTTCGTTGCCAACTTCCAAGCTTTAACCTTGAAAACATCAACTGGGGGAAGTTGGAAATTCCTAAGAGATTTAAACAATAGCCCTTAGGTTTGAAACCATTGGCCACCAGTCTGGAGTATATGACCCTAGAAAATGGAAAACCAATGATCATCAATGCAAGGCTTGTTCCCAAACAAAAAGAAAGACTGCTGAGAGTAATAAAAAAGTGGTCAAAAGCCTTTGCCTGGTCATACCCTGAGTTAACTGGAATAGACCCTAGGATATGCCAACATAGGATTTACACAGACCCCTCCATGAAACCTTGAAAAAAATCGCAAAGGCGATTGAACCCAAAATTGAAACAAATAGTAAAAGAAGAAATAGAACAACTTCTTAAGGCTAGGTTCATATATCCCATTGCTGAGAGTGAATGGGTTAGCCCTCTGGTGATCATGCCTAAAAAGGAAGACAAATGGAGGGTGTTTATAGACTTTAGGCTACTGAACATGGAAACATTCAAGGATCACTTTCCGTTGCCATTCATTGACCAAGTCTTAGATACCATAGCAGGGCATCGCTATTATAGTTTTCTAGATGGTTATAGTGGATACAATCAAATACGAATAGCACCAGAAGACCAAGCCAAGACAACATTCACCAATCCTTGGGGAACGTTTGCATATAAACAAATGCCATTTGGCTTGTGCAATGCTCCTACCATGTTTCAATGCCTAGTTCTAAGCATATTCCAATAGCGGATAGGAAACGGAATGGAAGTCTTTATAGATGACTTCTCCACTTATGGAACGAGCTTTGATCAAGCCTTGGACCAATTAGAGCAAGTGCTAAAATGATGTGTAGAAACCAACTTAAGGCTCAACTAGTAGAAAAGCCATTTGATGGTCTAAGAAGACGTAGTACTTGGGCATAAGATCTCACAATCAGGAATAGAGGTAGACCTAGATAAAGTTAAGGTCATCCAAGGAATCACCCGATAACCAGAAACTGTCAAAGACATTCGATCATTCCTTGGACACACTAGCTACTATAGGATATTCATTGAGAACTTCTCCAAGATTTCCAAACTGTTGGTAGAAGTAATGAAGAAGGATGCACCATTCAAATGGACCAGGGAATGTGAATGAGCATTCCAAACTTTAAAACAAAAGCTTGTGGAAACTCCCATTCTATAAGCCCCTAACTGGTCCAGACCATTCCATATAATGACTGATGCATCCAACTATGCCTTAGGAGTCGTACTTACACAGTTAGATGACCAAAAACGTCCTTACTACATCCACTATGCAAGTAGGAGTATCGTCGATGCACAACTTAACTACACAACTACAGAAAAAGAATTAATGGTTGTAGTGTTTGCACTGGACAAGTTTAGGCACTATGTGTTAGGCTACAAAGTGTACATTCATATGGATCATAGTGCAATCAAGTTCCTCATGAACAAGTCAATGGTTAGCCCTCGTATTATACGATGACAGGTAATCCTACAGGAGTTCGATCTTACAATGATAGATCGAAAGGGCACCAAGAACGTAGTTGCAGATCACTTATCTTAGTTGCACTAGGATAGCAAAGAGGATGAATATGTAACGTCTAACCATTTTCCCGATGAAGCCCTCTTTGTCGATGTAGTGAACAACCAACCCACAAAAACAAACTGGTATAGTAGCATTCTTACTTATCTCCTTTCCCAACAAACACCACAGGAGCTAGACTTTAGGAAGAAACAACAGTTTCTTCACAAAGCCAAGTACTTCATGGAGATCAATGGATAACTTTACAAAGTCTATCCTGATGGCTTGGTTCGATGGTGTGTGCCCGATGAGGATCAACTAAGAGTTCTCCAAGATGCTCATGAGGGCCCTTGTGGGGGTCACTATGCAGGGAGATGAATGACTACTAAGATCTTGCTTACAAGGTATTGTTGGCCAACATTATTTCAGGATGCCCATCAATTTTTCCAATCCTTTGAGTGTTGTCAACATGATGGGGGAATGACTACTAGAATGGAGGGTCCGCAACAATGGATTCAACCCTTAGAGCCCTTCAACATTTGGGGAATAGACTTTATGGGGTCCATTACACCAATGTCAAATGGAAAAGCTTACATCATTATTGTTGTTGACTATCTAACAAAATGGGTTGAAGCAGCTGCTGTTACAGACTGCACATCATCTACTACTGCACGATTTATGCAACAACAAGTTGTAAATAGGTTTGGTGTGCCACGTGCACTTATCTCTATTAATGAAACACACTTCATGGGTGGGACCTTTCAAAAGTTGATGCAACGCTTAGGGGTTGAACATAAATTGACTACACCTTATCACCCCCAAGCTAATGGCCAAGCCAAGGTTACTAATTAGGAGATTACTAAAATATTAACCAGGAAAATTAACAAATATAGGTGAGATTGGAGCACTAAACTGAATGATGCTCTCTAAGAATACCGCTCCACTTGGAAACTCCCTACAGGCTACTCTCCCTATGAGCTAGTATACAGAAAACTTCCAAAGCTTCCAATTCAACCCGAGCTCCATATACTATCCATGGCATGTGACCTCCACCTTGACCTTAATCTAGCACAAAAGCAAAGATTGGCAACTCTAAACGTGCTAGATGAAAACCGCCTGGTTGCCCTATCATCAAATGAGTTGCACAAGACACATAACAAGCAACGTCATGACTTGAGAATTTGGAAGGTTAAGTATTAACCGGGAGATAAGGTCCTCTACTGGAACCCCACACATGTGCCACAATGCACAAAATTTTAGACATTGTGGGAAGGACCTTACATTATTCATACAACCTTTCCCTCAGGGGCTATGACCATATACAAACCTAAAAGCCCTGATAAGCGATTATTGTTCAATATGCAAAAAACCAAACCTTTCCATGAACTTAAAACAGCCAGTGCGCATAATACCTCTAAGAGAGGCCAACCTCGCTCATTATTTCGGATCTCCTCCTTTCAAATCAGTCATGGGGGAGATGGCCACCTATGCTGATCAATCAAGCCCCTCAATTTCTTTTTAAGTTTTTGTTTTACACATTTTTATTTTAAAAATTTCTTTAACTTTCATTGTTTTTTTTTTACAACATCGTTCATGCTTCTTTATTTATTTGTGTGTTTATCAATTTTGTTAAGTTTTTCACCTAATAAGTGCTCCTAAAGATGGTATGAACTGTATTCTATTGATTGCTAATGTTTGGTTTTTACCTTTGAGTTATGATGTTGATACTAAGGTATGGTTCTTTTGATATAACAGGCAATGAGTCCACGTCATCCATGCATTCATAAATTTCTATGGTCTCTCTTGGCTTGGAAATGTATAGTTCCTTTCTTAATAATAATAAGAACTATCAATGAATTGGTGACTGGGCATTTCTCAAACTACGGAAGGACTCAAGGATTGAAAAGGGTGTGACTTCAAGGGGATTTGATGCATTTGTGTTGGCCATTCTCTTGGATGCTTGAATGTTTTCTTCTTGGGTTTTCCTTACCATTCTGATGTTGCTCCATTATCTAGAAGCTGAGCCAATAAAAATAAAAAGTCTTTGCATGGTGTGGTTCTCACGTAAAAAAAAACATCCACACCAAGTGGAAAGTGAAAAGTGAGAATTCAAAGCACATCCCTTAGATGAAATAATCATCTGGCTACAAGCACTAGTTATGGAACTAAATAAACATGTTCCCTCTAACTAAGGCCCTTCTCACTTCCTACCTTCTCTTTTTTCATTTCATCGAAATGGTGGTGACTCTTTGGTGGAAGAATTCTTGTTACTTCAGGGGGATGGATTGGCCAAATGTATTAATGTGAAGTCATTGGATGTGGTTTGTTTGAGGCTGGATTTGGAATGAGATCTACCGAGTCACATTAACCATGAAATACACAAGGGACTTTACACAACCTTGTTCTTGGGATTCCATTCCATTCTCTTCTCTCCATCTTTCTCTCTATTGTTCACCTCATTGCTGGTTGTATCAATAGTCTATACTTTGGTTGATGCATTGTTTTCTTTTTAGTAAACTCTTGTGGTTAAGACTTTAACTCTTGCTTCCAAATGACATTTCTAGAACCTACGGACTCTTTGAATGTGGGATTGTCAAGGCATTAAGAGCATGAGCTTGCTTTGGGGAGGACCCACTGGTTTTCCTATTTGGTGCATTCATTAATTTCTTTCCCTTAAACATTTCTGCAATCACCTTTTATTTTCTTCATCTCCATCTTTGACATCCATTTTATCAGCGTTGTTATTGTTTCTTTTTCTCCATCTTTCTTATTCCTTATCTTTTTTCAATCTCTTACTACCGAAGGTTTGCTCTTAGTCATGGGGAACCTAGTCCAATTTTTTTAATTTTCTCTTAACCCCTACACCTCGGGTAGTCACCAATATTATATCTCTAGATCCGCATTAGCCATATCACAACTCAACCAATGGACCTTACACTGAGGCAAGGTATTAACAGCATTGTGATTCATTTACCCTTGATAATATAAGACTGTGTTGCATGTGCAAATGGCAATCATACAACAACGAATTGGATCTGGAGGGAACACTTGCAATAGACTAGTGCTGAAGTAGTTATGCAAGGAATAAGATTGATGGCGCGCTTACGGACGAACAACGAAAGGCGTAATCTTGGCATCAACAGCATCAGACTTCTTCTTCTTTTTCTCTCTCTCTTCTCTCTCAGCTGCCGAATAAGCCTGGATGTCAAATGTGTATAGTGTTCACTCTTGTTGTCATGAACACTAATTTTTGCCATGTATTGTAATGATGATCCATTCACATGTTACCTCATTCACCACTAGTATCATTCAAGTCAATAATCCCATACCTTCCCAATATTTTGTAAGGAACTCAAGGACGAGTTTTCATTCAGTCATGGGGGTATGATGGGACGTGATATCGCATCCTGCCCTGCAATATTACGTACGCGATATCGCAGCCCGCCGCAATATCTATAAATGAGAAGCGGCTTTCCCTTGTTTCTCCATCTAGATCTAGACCTTAGCCAAACTATAGCAGTTTTCCCATTCCAAAGTTAGAATAATTTCCATGTGCCCGCAATAGGAGTCTCAAAGTGAACGGATCTTTATTCAAGCAAATTGTACCTAAGCACACATTTGTGTACTACAATAAAGACGAACTTTCTGATAAACCTTGCAGTGCATGGACTAAGCTAAATAAGATTTAATTACTATTAAATGTTTAACTTCTCTCCTAGTTAATTAAATCTCTCTCAACCCTCAACTCTCCTAGTTAAGTGCATTCGGTACGATCGCTTCGAGCAGATGTGCAAGGCTTGGTAACCCAGTAACGAATAGCGTTTGGTAATCCCAATAGTGTTGCACTAGTTTAGGGTGTGTATGGCAAGTGGGAATGGATACTGGTGCTAGGGAAATTAGAACTTAGTTAGCGAAAGTTAGTCACTTAGTCTCTTCACCCTTCCTCATTAGCATAGGTGTTAAAAAGAAGAAAAGATATAAAAATCACATACCTCAGAATTACTTAACCATACAACCGTGACAATACAAGTAAGTTTGGGAGGACAACGATTAATTAACCTTAAGTGTTCCATAAGGCACGTAAGCACTTAGTACTTGGAGTTCAATTGGATCATGTGTGAGACACTCGTATTCGTATGGTTGAGTGTAGGGGTACCTCGCCACTCATCAATGTGGAAGAAATGGTAGTGAAACCTATTACTATTGAACTAGTGGTGTAAGAGATGATAGTTGGAACAAATTCAATAGATGGTTAGGATTGGAATAAGCTATCTATTGGTGATAGTATAACTATAGGTTAGGTAATAAATGCTAGAGAAATAGGTGTAGAGGTAGTAGGACTGGTCATTTGGGGAACGTACATGAAAAATGGATTGATGAAGTTAATGAGGTTGATATGCTATAGGATTGGGTTTTTTGGTTATGTGGTGACTTGATGAAATATTTTTATAGGTAATAAAGTATGAGGATTCTCATTCTCATCATCATCATCAATGCTAATACCACAACCCTTACTATGTTAGTCTTGGAGCTAATAACTTCTACTAAAACTGATGTTGGGATGTCCCATCAGGAAATATATCACATTCTAACTTTCTTGAATTTTTGTGCTATCCAATGCTTGAATCTTATTCTTAGTGGCTAGGTACTCTATTAGTGCTATCCTCTTGAATTGATCTAGCTCAATAGGATGCTTTGAATTAGGTAGGCAATGTTTTAAGTTGTTGTTAGCTTCATATATAATCATCCAACATAGCTCATTTTCAGACAATATAAGGATCAACTCCCATTTAACATAGCAATTGTATAGTCATGTTTGGTCATCATTGTTATGAATTCTTAAGCTTTCTACATCTTCATCAATTTACAAACTTATAAAGTTTGAGATGATTCAAGTTCTTGTCCAAACATCATATCAAAGAATCTTTCCTTCACATACTTAGAAACAAGGATCAACCACACATGGAATGAGAAAGTAATATACCAAATAAGAAAAATAAAAGAAATAACTATGGTATTCTAGGTAATGGATTCAAGATACTAGAAAACCTACTGGCCCTCCTTCTAACATCAAAAATATTCTTGTAGAATTGTTCTCTTGCAATCCTACGAGAATACCTCCACAAATTAGATTATAGGTATCTAACTCATGGTCATAAATAATCTCTGGAATGATATAATCCTCACTTAAACTGGTGATTATGAAATAAAATGGCATGAACTTCAATTAAATATAGGCTTAGCCTACCACCTATGATTTAGAAATGGCAAGTGAATTAATGATTAGAGAAAAACTTAATGATAGATTCAATAAAATACAAGTGATGCATGGAGAAAATATAAGTAATATAAATGGAGAAAATGCATAAAACTAAATAGGATAATGGGAACTTAATATGTAGAAAATAATTTGAGATCCCTTCCTAGTAAATGAAAATGCTTAATCACATAAATAGAAAACAATTTATCTTCTAGGAAGGGCCAAATGCTATGATGAAATGGAATAGATACTATGGATTAAAATTGATAATTAGATTTCCATTTATGAGCAAATAATGAGTTTAAATGTCAAAATTTTACCTCTTGTAAATGTAAATATAGATGAAGGATTTTTCAGTATTTTTTGACATTTTTTTGAGGTAAAAATAAGGTCATTTCCATGAACTATCTAGCAAGCAACACTTGATGCTAGCCTTGGTGATGCTTGCACTATTCTAGATGATGCTAACACTCAAATTAATGTATCCATGTGTGGTATCAATAACACAAGTGCCAAGAATCAGCTTTCAAACTATAGCCAATGCTAGGATGACCATTGAGCATGCAAATGATACTTTATGCAAGCACTAGTTCTCCAAATCTCTCAAAATTTGAACAATGCTATTAAAACTCAAGAAACTAACTAAAAATTTATGTTGGTATCTGGTATTTCTAGATTTGGGATTTTAAAATTTCATTAAAAGCTAAGTGTAGTTAAACTAGAGGTTTTTTTTTTTTTTTTGAACTCAAAGTACATGCAAGGTAGATGACACAGATGATGCAAGATGCAAATATAGTAACGCTGACGTTAACGTTAGTGTCATTAATGATAACACTAGCACATGTACAATCTTCCAAACTAATATTTCAAGATTCCAAGGGCCACTATCAATGTCTAAAGTAAGGTCAAACATGCTATGATAATGTCAAATGTACATTGGAGATCTCACAAGATTCAAAAAAATTACCAAAATATGAGTTTGATGTTTTCCCTTGCAAGTAGTGCTAGCTAAATGATGTTGATGCATGATGTGATTTTAACCTTTCAAACTACCTCTAAATCTACTAGAACTAATGTTCATGGTTGTAAGGATAATGTGAGATAGTTGCCAAAGGTTTAACAAGGCCAAGACTTTAGTTGAAATGAAAGTTTTGAATGATAGCACATGAGTGACATTAACAATAGTGTTAGTGTCACCTTGCATCATTTAGAAAAAAATATGTTATTTCATATTTTCAAAAGTTGCTAAAATTGTCAAAAATAATGTATGTCATCTTAGGTATGATTAGGAGCCATCATTAGGATTCTATAAAAGCCCAAAATGCTATCAGTGATGGGATTTTTCCTAGTAACACTAATGCTAATACTAAGATCAACTTCAGCATCATCATAATTTTCTAGGCTTGGGATCATGAAAACTTGGCACTAAAAGAAGCTCGATAATGTTATGCTTATAACTATTTGGCATAGTATAATACCAAGAAAATGTGAATAGAACACGTGATTTTTGACCCATAAGTTATATTTTTTATTTCAAAGAGTATTCTCAAACATGTATAGTTGAAGGTAAATTAAGCTCCAAATTAATAATATTAAAGTATTCATCATAAATGAGATAAATACATGAATAAAAAATTAAATTTATAGACTCATGGATGCATAAAATGGATCATCACCTAGAGGCTTAATTCTCATCCTATTAAAGTGAGATCTTGAAAGGAGTAATGGATGAGTGAAAGCCTAACCTCTTTCAAGTAGCTGCACACAGGCTTGAAACTAGGTATTATAACTTGAGAAACAAGCACCTTACTATCACTTAGTGATGGATGCATAGATGAAAGGTAAATCAAGCTTTGAGTTAGTAATAGTATAGTGCTTGTGAAAGAATTCTATATCTCTAATAGATAACATGAATTCTATTGGAAGTTTTTTTAAAACATTAGTATTATAGTTCCATTTTTTGAATTTATTTTTACATTTTACAATGGAACTTATTGCTTAATGATATGTTGAGATAGAAAAAACCAACCCAAATAAATTCATTATAAGAAAGGGATGGGGTCGAGGACAATGTTTATGGACTCTGCAAATAAAAGTATATTAAGATTACAAATCCTAGTACATCATAAAAGAAATACAACATTAGAAAAGCTTCAAAAATATCAATAAAAAGGAAAGATCTAATAGTTTTGGAAAAGCACTTACAAGTTTTCATCCTTATAACTAATCCTAGAAAACCTTCCCTTTGTGGTAGAAAAAGAAAGATGTGTTGACTTTATTTTAAAAAATGCTTGTGGATTTTTACTTCTTACTAAAGGCTTCCTTAGTAATAACTACAAAGAGAAAAATAAAGATACAAAAGAAACAATAGAGAGTAGCACTAGGGCATAAGCAAGAGTTAAGAAAATTTTCCAATAACACTGTTGGTCCAGGGTTTCATTAACTAAAGAAGATGATTAACATCCAATAAAGTGCCATCACATTAAAATTGAATTGAAAAATAAGAAGTTAAATAATATTGATTTTTTATAGCTCAGTAAACTCATTAATTAAAATTCAATTCTTCTTAGCTTATTTTAGCAATTTTAGCCTATTGAATTTAACAAAAAAAATTTGATAGCAAAATAAAGGCATTTTTAAAATATCTAGTGAGGATGTTGGATGTAATGTATTAATACAACACAAAAATATGATATACTACTTTAGTTATATATTTATAATAAATATTTATAATTTGGCTAAGAGAATCTTACAAAAATTGAGTTGAATTTTAGTTTATCCACAACATTGAAAATTATCCAAGTCACCATTTTACCACATTTAATGTATTCTATAACAATTTCTGTCAAATCCACGTGATTGCATGATGAAAATAATAGCTAATTTCAAGTTTGGTAGTAAATCTTGAGCTACAAGATATTTCTAAATTTTCATGAATTATTTTTTTCCATGTAGATTCCCCTTGTCTTTCTGAATTTCATTCCTTATGCATTGTAATACAAACACATAAACATAGAATCCATGCTTGGAATAAATTTGTTGATTTATGGATGGAATATTATTTAGCATTACTTATAGGCACTTCTTAGAGCATTATAAATAGAATATTATTTAGCATTATCAATTTACAATTGGTAATTGGCCTCTTCGTCAAAATAATCATGGTAGAAATAATAATAATAATTAATATATATAGATGTAATGCATAAATATAGTGTTATGTTAATATGTGTGCCAAAAAAATTGGGGCATGATGTCACCTATGTTAGTGTGTGCACTAGTATGATGATAATAGGCATGAAATACTGACATCATGGGTTCAATTTCAATAGGCAATATTAGGTTATGACAAAAATTTTATAAAAGGAATTCTAAAACTGCTATGGTTCAATAAATCTAAGAAAATCTTGATGAACATAAGTAAAATGTAAAATATTATTTCAAGTAATAGCAATGTTTATCAATAGGTTTTGTAAAAAATACACTAAGCATTTTTTTAACAATATTTACTTCTAAGACATATAGTCAAAGTAGAATTTTATAACTTAGTATTTCCCACTAAAATTGAATCTCTAATTTAGTTTCATCAAGTGTATTTTATATCCTCTTTTCAACTACCTTTACAACATAACAAGACTAGTAGGAGTTACCAAATGAAGAACCATTTATTCCTAGTTTATTTTCTTATAATTACTTTGTATCATTTTTCCAATGAAGCTTTTCACTTTCTATGGACCTTAATTTAGAGGATCTCTCTAGATCTTTCTCTTTGACTTTTCTTCAATAGTTTTAATCTCTCTACAATTCTCCTATGAGAAATTCTAAATCACTTTCAAATTTTTCAATAGATGTCAAAATTTCTACATCTTCAATCAACATGAAAATTTCTATTAATTCTTAGAATGCAGATTTAAAGTTGGTGAGAAAACATTTGTGATATCTTCTTCTAGTAATGATGATGCAACTAAGATACCTAGATTTATTCTCTCTGATGATATATATGAGTTATTGGTAGCTGATCTTATATCATGATAAATGTTCTTAAAATTTTGGGTACCTACCTCATAATTAAAGTTTTGATTTATAGTTAAACAATGTGATATAAAAGCATGCTTCTTTTATAATCATGAAGGAGATTTATTTAATGTCTATCTTTTTCTACTTAAGAAAAAAGATGTTAAGAAAAAATTTTATGTTGAAATTGAGGATAGAAAAATTAATCTAAAGCTAAACAAATGAATATTTGAGATAATTTTAAGGATAAGAATGATCAAATAACAATGAAGAAACTAAAAGACAAAAGCTTTTGTAACTAGTTTTACTTTTAATATAGGAAGTATTGATTAGTTTGAACAAATGGTATGTAAGAAAGATTTTTTCTTATTTAAGAAAATAAGTGTCTATCTGATGAATTATATAAAAATTTTACTAATCATCTAAGATATCGCATCTATCATATTGCATTATGATATTGTAGTTACTACATTGCATATGTGATATCATAGCTACTACATTGAATCTACTATATCATAAGTTATGATGTTATGTCACAATTACAATGTCATAATTACAATAAATGCCTATTGATGAATCGTGATTCATTAGGTCACGATATCACGGCTTGGCTCACGATATCATATACACGATATCATGGCTCCTATGCAGGCCTATAAATACACCATAGGTGAACAATGGAGAGGGAGGTTTTTAGTTAGAAGTTAGTTTTCATTTTTAGTTTTTCTCAACCCTTTCTCCCAGTGCATGCCCGTAGTGTGATGATTGTAATTGTACGGCATCCTTTATTCAAGTGTGACGTACTTGGACACGCACATGACTGGAAATAAAGATAGAGATTACTTCATCATTGAAACATTCACTTAGTTTAATTACTTAATTGTTATTGCTATTAAATTTGGAATGAGTACGACTTGATCATGAGCATCTAAGTGTGACTACTTGGTATCCCAGTAGTGTACCTAGGCCATGAGCTTGGTAATCCCAGTAGTAGCTATACATGAGGCCTAAGATGTGTACAGATGATTAAGGAATGGATGCTCATCGCACTTAGGCTAGTTTAGATTCTCTCTCCCTATCTCTTATTAGCTTAACTCTCTCTCCCTTTTCCTCTTAGCTTAGTTAAAGTTATTTTTCATTACCTCCAGGAGTAGCACTAGTTTAGGACCACATCATACACCTCACTCTAGACTAAACCATATGTGACAAAGCAAATACTAGTCCAGGTGGGAAGACAGTGAACTGCGATCAACAAGTAACTATCTAGATACCACAACTAGTCCGTCTGTGGAGTTCGACTGGATCATGGGTGAAACACTTGTATTCGTATGGTTGAGTGTAGGGGTACCTTGCCACTCATCATTGGCACTGTTTTCGAGGATGGTGCTAGTTATTTAGATTAGTTACATCATATAAGATTGCTATAACAAAGTATTAACGATAAATCTTTTAGGAAAAAATATAATAAATAATAATTATTATTATAATTAAATCACACACAAATTCACAACCATGTCTCTCTCACAAGACTCTAACAACACAACAACTAGTGAGGCAATTCATTGGAGAACCAACAAATTATATGATGATGAAGATAAAGTTTGGAGTATCCAATCTGATGTAGGGGTCTCCTATGAGCATAAATGCAAACAACATCATTCCAACTCACAAATGCATAACATACTTAGTGATGATGAACCCCTACTGGCCACTACAAGCCTAACGGAAATACAAGAGGCTATTCGAATACCCCACAGGCATTGTAAGGAAAGCCATCTACCTAGCCTTGACTTAAACAACTTTCCTAGGTTTTCAGGAGGCTATGATTTAGATCCACAACAACATTTACAAGCCTTCTATGATGCCTGTGCATGGAACAACATTGATAATGGATGGCAAAAATTTAAGATCTTTCCTTTAACACTTGTTTTCCACACAAAAGTATGGTATAGGTCCTTAAAACCAAAATCAATCTAATGTTGGCCAACAATGGTAGAACTCTTCAATGAAAGATATAAACTTATGCAAGAGTGTCAGCCTTGAGTAGACAAATCCAAGAATGGAAACAAGAGCAACATCAACCCTTGGACATGGCCTTAGAAAGATATTATGCATTATTAAACAACTACCCAAGCCATGGGTTCTCCAAGGAAAGGCTAATGTATCATATCATGGATGGGCTCCATAATGAAACAAGGGAAACCCTAGGGATGTATGCCTGAGGTCAACTATATGAGCTACAAACCCACCAACTCCAAGAGCTTATCAAGCAGGTAGCAAAAGAAGAAGAAATGGCTAAATGGGAGAATGCTGAAAAATCTCAACAGGCCCAAAAATCAACAAGGGCACATGATTATGAAGAGAAGAAATCAACTCACCACAAGGTGAAACCACCTTTGCCAATACTACAATTATTAGATGAAGTTAAGGCAAAGATCAATAGGATGATGTAATGGATACATGAAAAATGTGGATATATTGCCAATATTATTGGAGATAGAGTTATGACAACCCACAAAATAGGACAAAACACCTTTAGATGATCAGAAAGAAGGGTTGAAGAGAATAAGAACTTAACTGCCAATCATACATATCAATGTAACATTTGCCTGTACGATCACCCCAAGGGTCAATGCCCAATCTTGTCACATTTACATGAGCATTGGGGAAGAATGTTACATCCAAAGTTCATGTAGAAATACTGTGTTCAATCATAGTGGCAACAACCCCATTCATGGGGGAGGCCATCTCCAAACTAGTTATACCCTTCATACCATCCGAACCTAAGTGCTTATCAAGTTCAACATCCTATTTCCCCAACTGGATCAACATCCTCTATCTTACCACATTATTATTATTCTCCTCAATACTATTAACTTGTATCCTCACCAACAAGACCACCACCTTGGGTACCTTACACTTCTCCTCAATTTCAACATTCTTATCCTTCACCTCCTTCTACATCATCATCAAGTGTTCCAAAAGGTTTTGCACCACAGCATCAACCCATGAAGTTTCCTTGTGCTTCTACTGTCAACAGTAGTGGGAATCCTCCACAACATCATAGGCATCCATTCTTTAGACGTGACTATAGAAAGAGACACCATAGTTTAGAAACCACTGCATCCACCAACTTAGCACAAGTCCAACACTGTGGTGCATCTTCGCCTTCAAACCCAATGCCTCATGTTACCTTATCAGGGCCACCACTCAATACTCCAACAACCATGCGGCCCAATGAATATAGCCACATGGGGAGACATGTTGATTCTTGCATACCATCTTACAGTTCCAAGTACCATAATGGGTCAACTCCTTATAAATTAACCACATCTTATAACTTGCCCCACTGTGTCAACTCTAATCAAGTGTGTGAACCCCAATGGGGTAAGTATGACCGGGCCCCAATATTTTCAACATGCAAGGATCCCAACCTTCCATTTATTAATTCTAGCCATGCTCAATCATTTAGTTATGGGGGGTATCCCCCATTCTAGCAACAACAAAATTAATAAATGTTTTCCTTTTCTTTAATTTTACAACTTTTTGTTTTCCATTTTTTCATCTTTCAATTTATTCTTTTTTCTTTTTGTCTTCTTATCTTTTTATGGGTAATCTCATCTATGAATAAAACACTCATGACTCATTGGTTGAGGTGTTTTTCTATGCTATCAAGTCTCAAGTGACTAATTACTTGGACAGCGAGCCCACAACATCCACTCACCCATTTTATTAATAACAGGTTCTACTCTGGGTACAATGATATTCTTGACATCATGAAAACTTAAAAGTAATTTTGTGCTCATTATGCCTAGAGTGAAGAATGATGGACTAAGAAGGAATGGCCAGGGTGTGACATCAAGGGGACTTGTGGATTCTCTTTGGTGACATCTATGAGAGTTACCATGCAGCATGGTTGTACTAAGATCCTTATAGACCTAACGAAAAATGGGAGTAAGAGTAATCAAAAGGCACTCAATCAAGAAAACTCAATGCTATTCTAGGGGGTTCCACTAGAAAGACATGCACCCATGCCTGAAGGTAGGTGGCTTCTCTGGCTTAAGCATTCATTCAAAAAAAAACATGTGTGCCATAAAGCAAAAATCACTCCTCCCTTGAATGAAATCCCAAGTGATCGTACGCCTTGCTATCATGGTGCTCTTATGGTTGTTCATCATTGGATGAAGTAATGCAATGTCAATGATCAGAGGAATGGACTTGGTTCTAATTTTTGAACAATGGGTTAATGACACATTAATCATGCCTTACACTGAGAATTCATTATGCCCTGAGTCAATTACCTCATGTTCCAACCTCTACAATCCCTTCTACAATTCACCTCATCTCGTTATCCATGTATTTATGACTTTTTTCTTGTGTAGCATTGAATTCATACCTCATCATGGTGGTATCTACATGTGTGTGTTTTGTGGAACTGGTGTGGATTACATTTAACCCTTCTAGTGGCTATGGACATTTTAAGGTATGGTTACGTAGGGGCATTATAGGTTGGAACTTGCTCTGGGGAGGACCCACTTGTGTGACTTTTGTAATTTGCACTCATCACAACTTACCCTCACATCATTTTACACCCTCCAAGTATTGTCTTACCAACATTCTTCTTTCCCTTATCATCCTTATAGTTAAAGCATTCCTATGTAGCAACACATGTCCTTTTTCCTCATACTCTTCATAACTTCCATTGCTAGATTTTACACCATTATCCTTTTTGTGCCTTTAGGCCTAATCAATATTACCCTGGAACCTTTACATCAACTTGAAGTCCTTCATTTTTGAGTTAGGAATTTCAAAAATTTATCAATTTTTCTTAAGTACCCTACTTTAAACAGGTCGCAATATCGCATCTGATGCAATATCACAGCCACGTAATCGCGTACATGATATCACGTCCCACAAAAACTATAAATA
The DNA here is from genome assembly GCA_015680685.1 of Gnetum montanum. Lineage (NCBI taxonomy): Eukaryota > Viridiplantae > Streptophyta > Gnetopsida > Gnetales > Gnetaceae > Gnetum > Gnetum montanum. Next base: position 308,424 of record MNCI01022324.1, read on the forward strand.
TGGGCCCCCCCTCCCCCCACGAATGTCAACATCATTTGCAACTATTCATGCAGGGGAGTTTTTCAAATTTTCTTCTACGACTTGCGACTTGTGTATCTCTTGTTCCAACAACCATAACTCGCTCGCTAGCGCTATGATTTTCATTTCACTCAAACCTATCTGAACCCAAAGTGTTTAGCTTATTCATGGGGGAGGGGTACACTCTGAATTGCATACAAATTTTTCAAAATTCATCATCACCCAAAGGACACTATCAAGGGTAATTAATTATACAAAAATGATAAACATGTGCCAAAAACAACTTCATCTCCTCACTTATACTGGGAAATTAAAATTGTGAAGCCACCTAATCAAAGTGAGCCAAATATTTAAAAACCTGTTGGGGAAATTTTCAAAAAAAAAATCCTAACTTTAAATCACATGGAATAAGATACGAATTCATTAAGGCAAGAAGTAAGGTATAATTTAACTTTGATAAGAAACCTTACTAATGACTAACCCTGTGTGATTGCAGATGGCCCCAAAGCGTAGACAACAAGAAGGATCCTCTCAAGATGTGTCCAAGTGACCCAAGAGAGGCAGAGGACAAGCGTCTCCTAAACAACATGTAGAGCAAGAGGCACAATCATTTAGCATCCATCAAGAGACTTCTACTACTATACAATCGAGATAGGCAGAAGGAGGAGTTTTTGTAATGCCTGAATAGGGACAACAACTCACATTGTCCCCGAAGTGTGTTCAGGCCATCTGTGAAAAGTCCACATTGGCTGCAATGATTATGGAATTGAACTTCAAACCTTTCATAGAATTCACTCCTGAGGCTGTTAGGGACCAACTCAAAGGGCCTCCATTATGGCCTATCCTCTCTAAAAGTGGTGCCTGGTACTTAGAAGAAATGTACCAATAAGAAAGAAGGCACCACAGTCAACATTTGTGGTGTGTCTATAGATTTTTCCACCAAGGCCATCTTGGAAGTGTTGAACCTTCCGAATACAGGGCCAAAAATTGCTCACCTATCCACTCACTTCAATGTTGATGCACAAAGAGTTTGGTTGGATAGGGTGTACGGCAAAGAAGACAAGACATATGGAGAGTTAACGCTGGAAGAAAGGATATACTTCAAGATTGGCACTTATCACATCTTCCCCACATGAGGATTAAAAAGAATCTCAACATATGTGGCAAGAGGAAGTGCGATATTGATGGGAAAGGCTAATGCTAACCTTCCTCATCTATATCTCATGGAGATCTTGAGGCAATTTGAAGAATGCAAGATACAGAAGTTCACGTTGCCCTTCCCTTGTCTCATCAGGAAGCTATGCAAACATGTTGATATTCTGGGGTACACCAATGATGTTCTCAAAAGGGCCCAAAATGCTTTTTTTGCTAAACTACTGAAGCCAATAGCTCTGAGGAAAAGTTCTGGTGAGACACTAGAGCTAGAGCAAGAGCAAGAACAGACAATGGGGTCCACTGCAACTCAAACTGCAAAGCCCAGCCAACTTCCAAGCATGAGGCCCAATCAACAACAAGAAGCAAGACCCAGCATGAGCTAGTGAGATCAACTACCACTACCGGTGTAGGATTACTGACCATCAATGAGCCACCTCAAGGCCATCGCTGAGACGGTCAGTTGGGGAAGTTGTGAGGATGCTAATCTCTTTCACGTCATCGATGACACTGTACAGTCCATAGTTTATATTGATCATACATGGGGTGAGGTGTCCATCCAAATAGGAGGAGGGGAGACTCATTGGTCACAATATATTTTAGGGAAATTTGCATCTTTCTAGGTGAAATTGGAAATAGGTGAAGGGGCCACAGTGGCGGTCATGCAACACTAGGATGCAACGGGAGCCACAGAAGTCATCACAGATCACATCAAAGAATCTTTCAATGTCCCTGTTGTGCCACCAGTAGATTTCATAGGAGTATGAGATGCTCAAACTCTGGACGGTCCCTCAATGCCTCCTACGGAGCATGAGGATGTCCGTGATCGATTACTGCAAACAGGACAAGTAATGACATCCTTGTTTGACATTCCACAAGATGTCACAGTAGCACAATCAGACCTCATCTCCACCAAAGGAAAGATGGTCATGGTAGAGATCAAGGCCAAGCACGCAAAAGTGGAGTTGATAAAACTCCAAGAGAGGCTCATCACCCTACAAGCTACATAGTAGGACCCATCTCAGTTTGTTCCCACAGACCAGTTGGACACTTTCAACACAAAGCAGCTTGATAAACTATTGGCAGATAATAAAAGAGTGGCAAAGAAGAATGAGAAGGTTGACTATGATGCCTCCAAGGCACAAGCGTAAACCTACATGCATCCCAAGGCACTCAGAGCCTTACAAGAGGAGAATAAACAGCTTGCTACTAACAATCTTTGATTGACCACTGTGGAGAAATAGAAGAATGTTCTCGAGGAAAAATTTTAGCAATTATGAGAATAGCTAGTCAGGGTCAACCAAGATATGAATGGTTTGGCTAGAGAGAATCAAACCCTCTCAATGGAGGAGGTATGCACAATCCATCAAAAGATAACCATTAAAATAAGCATGTCGCAAAACGAAGCCAAGCAGCATGAAAATTTAAAGGAGCACTTCAGAGACCAGGTGGGAATGTACGAGCAAGTCATAGAAAAGGAGATCCATATGGCCAAGGCCCACATCAATACTTTCAGTGCTTAACACATTAATTGGTAGGCCATATTGGACACATATACATTTGCCCACCAGGCAGAACTTAAAAGCTGGGACCTGCAAATTCAAGACCTCACAGAGTACATGGAATTGGCAAACCTACAGTATGTCAATATAGCCATGTTGATAGTAGGACACTCGAGAACAAAGATCAAGAAGCAAGTTGCTACCACCTACGCCAAATATGAAGCAAAATTTGTGGAGCACAAGAAAACGTTGCAGACGCTAGAAGCTACAAATTCTAAACTAGAGATGGTTAAGACCAACTACCAAGGCCAGAGAGATGTTGTAGTAGACTTGGCTCAATGGCTTATGAATTTTTAAGAGTATAGGAATAAAGCTAGAGCCTACAAGGAGGAACGATGGTTATTTGCGGCCTGGTACGTCAAAGCAAATAAGATGTTCCCACAACTACCATGCCCATGGGAGGTGCCGACTCCATCAAACATTGGAGCATCAACATGGATAGTACAGGATCCCCGAACGAAAGAGGAAAATCTCCAAGCACTACTTCAGAGTCATCAAATTCCAAAACCTAGAGCACATGACAAGGGAAAGTGAGCCATGGAGGAGCCAAATCCACCTAGAACCACATGAGCCAAATAAAGTTTACAATTTTGCAATTTTGTAATTTTGTGTTGTGTCCCAATTTTGTTCTATTGAGTTCTCCACTGTGGCATGAATAAATCCCTAGTTAGTTAATAATCCCATACCTATCCATTGTGTAATCAATGGGGCTTGTTCTCATTTTGTTTAACTTGAGGACGAGTTCTCATTCAGTCATGGGGGTATGATGAATCATGATTCATTAGGTCACGATATCACACCTGCGATATCGCATACACAATATTGCAGCCTGGCTATATGATATTATGAGCCAAGCTGCGATATCGTGGCTCCTATGTAGGCCCATAAATACACCTTAGGCACATGATGGAGAGGGAGGTTTTTAGTTAGAAGTTAGTTTTCATTTTTAGTCTTTCTCAACCCTTTCTCCTAGTGCATGCCCACAGTGCGATGATTATAATTGTACGGCATCCTTTATTCGAGTGTGATGTACTTAGACACACATACAACCAGAATTAAAGATCGAGATTACTTCATCATTGTAGCATTCACTTAGTTTAATTACTTAATTATTATTGCTATTAAATGTGGAATGAGTACGACTTGATCACGAGCATCTATGTGTGACTACTTGGTATCCCAGTAGCGTACCTGGGCCATGCGCTTGGTAATCCCAGTAGTAGTTATACATGAGGCCTAAGATGTGTATGGATGATTAAGGAATGAATGCTTATCACACTTAGGCTAGTTTAGATTCTCTCCCCCTATCTCCTAGTAGCTTAACTCTTTCTCCCTTTTCCTCTTAACTTAGTTAAAGTTATTTTCCATTGCCTCCAAGAGTAGCACTAGTTTAGGACCACATCATACACCTCACTCTAGACTAAACCATATGTGACAAAGCAAATACTAGTCCAGGTGGGAAGACAGCAAACTGCGATCAACGAGTAACTATCTAGATACCACAACTAGTCCATCTATGAAGTTCAACCAGATTGTGCATAAAACGCTCATATTCATATGGTTGAGTGTAGGGGTACCTCGCCACTCATCACCTATAAATATAAATCACTCATCATGTTTATGATACCTTTGGTCATTCTAGTAGCTAGACTCTTATAGTTTTCTTTTATAATACTTAGATAAATTTTCCTCTCAATGCCCATAGCATGGATTGACTTGATTGTACGAAGCTTTATTCAAGTGCAAGATGTACCTAGATACTTTTGCATAACAACAATAAAATTAAGATTAATTCCTTCCATTGTAGCACTTGGATTAAAACTTAGTTTATTTTTAGCATTTTACTCTTAATGCACTTTACTTTCTAACACTTAATAATTTCATATTTCATTCCATAATAGTATGAGGATGGCCACTTCAAGCATAATATATTAACATTTAGTAATCCCAGTAGTGAATACTTGATACACCCAATAGTAGATACTTAGTAACCCATCAATGTTAATATAAGTTCAAGATGGATGCAAAAAGTCGAAATGAATGCTTTACACTTAGGATAGCCTAGATTACTCTTGATACCATTGTTAGTTAGAAATTAATATTTTAATCACTTCATTGTTTTAATATTTTAATAATAAAAATCAAAAAATATTATGCCTCAATCATACTTAACCATATCAATTGAGCTATATGCTTAATTATCTAGGATATTATTAGCCTATAGTTCCACAGAATTTGACCAAATACCACATACACACTTATGATTTGTATGGTTGGGCGTAGGGGATACTTGCCACTTATCATTAGTACCATTATCAGGGAACTATTATGGGCTAATTGTTCTAGATAATTAAATCATACAAAAATTGTTATATGAACATAATGAATTATCATTAGAAAAATATTAATATTTTATTCAAGACATTCTCGTAGGGCTAATTCCTCACCTATAGATGATTATACAAAACTTCATGACAAAACATGAAAGAACCTAGATGAAGTACCCTAACAACTTAAAGTGGCCTACACCCATCTAGATCCATACTATCCAAAATTCACTTTCATTCTTCACCAGGATAAGTACCTACAATGGAGAGACCTAAAGGATAATTGTGTTTCTTCTTAATCATGTTATTCCATTAATGTTCATGGTAGCATTAACAAAGCTAGAGCTGGAAGTAGCAATCCTAGAGTACCAAGTGATAGATCATATTTTCATAGATTATCAACCTACAAAGGTTTAACTTTGAAAAGGAAAACTCATGAAGACTTGACATAAAGCATCTAAGGATAAAAGCATTCTAAGTACGCTAACATCACAATCAAAACAAGAGGACATAGAATATCCATTAGGATGATCTTAACATAAAGGTTCCCCTCCCTTTGGTAAAGATAACATAACCTATTCATGGTTATGTTCAACTCTGGCAAACAACCAAGGCAAGGGAAGAGTTGGATCCAAAACCAAGGAGTCCCATGGTGAAGGTCTCCCAATCACCAAGTAAGAGAATAACCAAGAAATCATAGAGGAAGAGAAAGCTAGCATAACTCTCCTAGCTCTCCATCCTTATCATCTTCCTCATCCTCTAGCTTTGATGAGGGAGAATCTGACCATGATCAAAGGAGAATTGATTGAAAGCAAGGTGGAGATGATAGAAGATCTCATCATAGAGATGAAAGAAGGGAACATAGACAACATCAACAAGAATAGAGGCATCATCAAGAAAGAAGGTGTAGCAAGAAACACTATAGGAGACATAATCATGACAGGGGCCATGATGAATGAGATGACTATGTTAAACCATTGCTTAATATGAGAGGCATGATCAACATTCATGAGGTAGTACATATCCTCATTAGGCATTAGAAAAATATCTTAATCAAATGTTTTGATATGAACAATGTCCTTAAGTTTGAGAGAGCCTATAATGCTAATTTTTCACATCATATATAAGCCTTCCATGATGTCTGCATCTTGCAAAACATTGGAAATGACTAGAAGAATCTTAAGTTCTTTCCTAAAATACTTATAAGTGAGGATAAAAGTTGGTACTAGTCTTTGGAATCAAAATCAATTTGTAGATAAAGTACGATGCTAGAACCATTAATGATAAGTATCAAACATATTCTAGAGTGTCCAACTTAAGAAAATAGATTCATAGGTAAAAAAAATATAACCATGAATCTCTTGATGCAACATTGGAAATATACTATTCTTTACTACACTGATGTCTAGACCATGATTTCTTTCAATGGAAGTAGCTTCACCACATCATAGATGGGCTCAAAAATAAACCAAGGAGACTCTTGGGGTCTATGCCCAAGGGAGACTATCAAAAATGAAGGTCCATTGGATCCAGAGGCTCATTGACTAGGTAGAAAAGAAAGAAGAGGAATTAAAGAAAAGATAAAATGTAAGTACTATGACATTCTGTCCCTAGATGTCATGAAAAACATCAAATATACGTTATATTAGACATTATGCGTGAGAAGAAAATATACCAAAGATCAAATATATCTAACATTCAACATTATGTATAAAGGAAATAATAGAGAAAATGTAGAAAGAGAAAGAAAAGAATGCTTTATTGATATGAAATAGAGTATCTAGATGATGCTTTGAGAGTATTCCTTGGGATTTTCTTCCTTTAACATCTATCCCTTAGAGGCAATCTAGTAGTACCACCATGGTTAGGCCTATAATCAGCTAGAAGGGATGGCTAGTCCACTTCTTGTCCTACTTCACCCAGCTCTCATGACTTGTCTTACCAACTCCACCACTCCATGCCTAGCACAATCTCTAAGCCTGGGCATAAATGCCTTAGGTTGAACCCCCATAGGTTTCCTTAAGAGACACATCTGTTATTATAATACATTCTTTCGAGTCTCAATTACAACATTCCCTTTCAGGTTTTGTTACGATAACAATAACATTTATTATAAAGAGACACCATCTTTATTATGCAACAACACCATTTGGGAATGAGGACATCATAATGTACCCCCCCCCCCCCCCACCCCCCCCCCGCCG
>MNCI01022324.1:315717-327819 GCA_015680685.1 Gnetum montanum
TTTTCCAATTCCAATGCTTCTATTATGATCCTATGCCTTCCTAATCAAATGATGTAAAGGAAAAATTTCTTCTTTAAATTTACTATACCTTTTGTCACACTTACCATCTTGTTTAGCCACATGTGAGGAATTTTCATCTGTAAGTGCCATGCATATGAAATGTGAATTTTTGGAAGAATTGCATGCTTCTTCTTCACTTTGCTCACCATCATTCCAACTTCTATAAAAGTTGGTCCTTTTTTTAGTTCCTCATCATTGGATCTATTCTTTGGCTGTATCTTGATATCACTAGGATCACTAGGACATTCGAAGGTCATATGGCCTCTTCCTTCACAAACCCAACATTCTATGGAATGGGAATCTAAGTTAGAATTTTAAAAATTTCTACCTCTTTCTCTAGCTTTAAGCATATTGGGTCTTTGTTGTAATGCCCCCTTGTTCTTCTTTCTAGCAATTGTTGTAGCTTCCTTGAAAGAAAGGTAATCTCATCTTTGCTACCTTCATCATGCCCATTGGACTATTTTTCCTTGGAGGCAATCTTTAGAGCTATAGGATTTTCTTGGATTTCTCCTTCACTTATGAGACTCATTTCATAAGAAATGAGAGCACTTTGAAGCTCTTCAAATTTCAAGGTTGAGAAATTTTTGATCTCCTCTATAGCCATGACCTTTGGTTTGAACTCCAGTTGTAGAGTTTTGATCATTTTGATGATGACATCGCTTTTGGGTAAAATATTTTCCTATTCCTCTAATAGCTACAACAAGATCACTAGCTCTAGAGAAATAATCTTTTATTTTCTCACCTTCTCTCATTTTGAGTTTATCGTGTTCATTTTGTAAAACTAATAATTTTGATTTCTTAACAATGATGTTCCTTCATAAGTAGCTTCTAAAGTTTGCCAAATTTATTTGGCCATTTTACATCTTGCTACTCTATTAAATTTAGATTTATTCAATGCACAATATGAACAATTTTTTTCTTTTGAATCAAAAATAAACTTATCCTTTTCCTCTTGTGTCCATTTTTTGTGAGGCTTGACAATGCTAGTGGCACTGTCGACAAGTGGAGTGTAGCCTTCAAGGATTGACTTCCATAATTCAAACTCCATGGATTCAAAGAGCCTTTGAATTCTAGCTTTCCAATAGGCAAAATTGAATCCATCAAACATAGGTGGCTTTGTGTAAGATGTTCCCTCCATTGTTCAATCTTAAAGTTGATGATGACAAAGAAGAGTACCAAGCTCTAATACCACTTTTGGATCATTGACCTTAGAGGGGGGGCAATAAATAAGTTTCCCAAATTGAAATTCTTTGGACAAAGAAAACACACCAAATTTAACATGGCTCCCCAACTTGGGTAGTCCACACTCGAAGGATAAATTACAAGCATACCTTCAAACTTTGTTGCTCTCAAACATGGTTTGAAGGATCCACACCATGTACAATCTTCAAGCCCACTCTAGAGTGTTGTGACACTACACCAACCACTCAACCTTGCAAGGTCTCATCAAGCTTGAAATGTGGTTTCCATGCTTTCAAAACCTTTACAATCTTGAGCTCTACTTAGGAGTGTTGTGTCACAATACCAACCACTCAACCCCATAGGATCTCAACAAGCTTAATCAAGATGCCTTCCTACAAGAAGCACATCAGCCCCACAAGATAACAAGGAAGAATAATTACAAGGGATGAATGCAGCTTAGTTTACTAATCCTTGTACTTTACGGTACAGCACACTTTACAGTGGACAAATGATAATACAATGGAGAGCAATAATGATTACAATGATTGACAAATGATTACATAATGATTGTACAAGAGCTTGCATATTTTCCAATGCATATGATGTCTTCTTATAGCTACAATGTTTTCAAATCCATCTTGGAACTCATGCAACACCTAGGTAATAGTAGCTAATGGTCATGGAAGATGTCTTCTTTGTGCTTGAGACATTTTTCTATATTTTCCCTCTATTCTAGAAAGATGTCTTTGTCTAGGAAAGAAATCTTTTTGAAATCTACATTTTGGAAGACATCTTTTTCTGATGAAAGATCTCTTTCTAAAACTAGCTTGCATTCTGTGAAGACATCTTTGCCTAGTGGAAGATGCCTTTGCCTAAGGAGAGATGTCTATTATTTCTTAAAGATGTCTTTGCCTATGCATCCTCCAATTTTGCCAAAACATCTACTATTTCTTAGAGATGTCTTTCTTCAACCTTCCTTTGCATGATGAAGTCTTAATTCCTTATTCATAATCTTGCATTTTTTCATGCATTAATGATGATAACTTTTCTTGTCCATGTTCCTTGTATACTCTTCCTTTGAGCTTTCTTTTGTGGATGAGACCTTAAAACCTTATGTATGACTTTCTCCTTTTGTCTACATTAATGTGTTCCTTGTCATCTCATCTTGGTTCTACAATCACACAACCTTTGTCTCCATTTTTCTTAACATTGTGACACACCCAAAGGTCCAAAAAAACTTCCTATAGTCTACTCTCCCAATGAGTTAGCATACAAAAAGTCACCTAAACTTTTCATTCAAACTAAACTTCATACACTCACAACTGCACGTATATCAATCTAGAAGAAACAAAAATATTGATGATACTCAACATACTAAATGAAAATAGAAGGATAGTCCTTATAATGAATGAAGTTCATAAGACATATAATATACAATGACATGACACCAAAATAAGCATTGTTAAATTTCAACCATGAGACAAGGTTCTCTGTTAGAACCCCACTCATTTACCTTAATGAACTAAGTTTCAAATATTATGGAAATGATCTTACATTATCAATTCAACCTTTCCTTTTGGGATCATGAAGATTTAGCAATTAACAAGCCCAATGAAGCACATACCAATCAACATGCAACAAGTCAAGTCCTTCAAAGACTTTCAAGTAACCATGACCAACAACATCTCAATGTAAGATCAAGCTTGTTCCATTTTTAGGATCTCCTCCCTCCAATTAAGTTGCAAGAGAGATAATCATCTAACTTAACACCTTGTGAGGACCAAATTTTTTGCTAGTTTAACAATTTTTATCATTTTTCTATTTTTAATATTTTCTTTTTTTTTCAAAACTTTCCAATTCTCAATATATTTTCCATTTCTTGTTACTTTTGCTTTCTTTATAATTTTCTATTTTTTTAAGTCATTTTCATTTTCTTTTGTTGATATTTCCTATATTTTTATTAATAATTGATGAAGCGTCAAAGTGTCACATCGATGAGCCCTCATTGATGTGGCCTCATCGACAGGCCCCCATTGACATGGCCCATCTACGTGGTGTTGCCCTATCAACGGGGTTGCATCGACATAGCATTTACTGCATCTATGGGGTCTCATCAATGTAGCTCCAAAATAAACTCTATAAATACATACTCACCAACCATGTTTATGGGAGGTCAAGTGATAGTTGTAGTAAAGCTCTTGTAGTTTTATCATTTGAGAGTTAGAATATTTCTCTAAGTGCTCATAACAGGAGTCAAAAAGTGTATAGATATTTATTCGAGCATTGATGTACCTAAGCACACCAAAATGAATGGCAATAAATATGAGCCTTTTGATCAAACTTTGTAGCACTTAGAATAAATTAATGATTTATTGCTACATTTACTATTTTCATTAATTATGCAATTAATTAAGATAAATTAGACTTTAGTTGATTAATTAATTAAGCTAAATAGATTAAACACATAAGTGTAACTACTTTAAGCATAAACATGTATTTGCTTGGTAATCCCGGCAGTGCTATTGCTTGATTCACCTAGTAGCATAGCGCTTGGTAATCCCAATAGTGGATACGTGGGTTCAAGATGTGTACAAAAAGTGGAACTAGATACTTATGTTAGAATTAGTTAGAGATTAATTAATTAGTTAGGTTAAATTAGCTATTAAATCACTTCATTTCTCTATTTTAAAGCACTAAGAACATAAAACATAAAATAATAAAAATCATATGCCTCGATTACACTTAACCATAGCTTTGTACATCACAACTGTAATTAGAAGGACAACGAATGACTATTAGAACAAGCTCATTTCCAAGAGGCTAGTGTACTAGAATACATAGAGTCCACGGAATTTGACCAGATTGTGTGTGAACACTTAGTGATTTGTATGGTTGATCATAGGGGTACCTTGCCACTCATCATTGCCATCGTTGCTAAGAATTCTTTTGTTGAAACATGCACTATCTAGGTTTAGTAAACATCATTAACATCGTTGGACAAACCCTAAGGTCAAAATCATTCTCACAATAAATATAATCACATACGCACACTAATATCTTATTTGTATTGCAAAATTTCTTCTTCTCATAGGTGCAATGATACTAAACCACCAGTCCCTCAAGAATGTAAGGTGGTGTATACTTATCTAGATGAGTGTGCTTGACTTCACCTTCATCCTACATCAACATGAATAACTACAATGGTAAGATATGGAAGGCAACATTGCAATAATTCCCAATTGATTTATGCCTAAGATGCTACTTCAAACTCTTAGGAGGTTGGGAATCCAGGATCTTCAAGAGGAGTACTTTGTGCATGATTATGACTATCAAGACTACCATCTCACTAAAACATAATGTGGGAGAGATCAACACCAAGAGAAGCACCATGAGATTATGAAGGGGAAATGGTTCACCAATCCTTGTTCTTGATTAACCAGAATGAAAATGAGGATCCTTCCTCTAGGGATTCTCAACATGTAGATTCTCCACCCCTTGTTACCGATGATGGGGGTGCAGCCTTGAATCTACAGTCCACTACCAACAATCCAAGTTCAAGTAAAAATGGAAGTTAAGGTAGGGGCTCGAACAAGCGTTAAGATGACAAGAAAACTGATGAATGTGGCCATGACAATCGTAGAGGAGTTGGTAGACACCATGGTGGTGGTGGCCCTCCTCTCTCTTCACCCTCTTCATTTGCACTTTTTCTTCTTCTTCTAGTTCTAACAAATACTACAAAAAGAACAATCATGATGAAGGGGAATAGTGAGATAATAATGATGATCGTCAAGCACACCATGAACAAAGGGGTAGTAGAGGACATCATCGACCTCATCAAAATCATGATGAAGATGAGCCTTTACTGCCAACTTGAAGCATGCTAAATATTGCAAAGGCCATAAAAATTCAAACCAAGCATGTGAAAGATGGTCAAATCAAACAACTTAATATGAACAATATTCCTAAATTTGAGGGGAATATAACTTTGATCCACAAACACATCTTCAAGCTTTTCATGATGCTTGTGCCTTACAAAATATTTAAAATGATTGGTAGAAATTAAAGCTATTTCCAAGGACACTCATCAAGGAAGTAGAAAGTTGGTACTGGTCCTTGGAGCTAGAATCCATCCGCATGTGAAGTACAATGCTAAAGTTATTTAATGATAAGTATCAGACATACTCCAAAGTGTCTACTCCAAGAATGCTAATCTAAGGATGGAAGCAAGAAAACCATGAACCCTTGGATGAAACCATGGGCAAATACTATTCTCTAATACATCGATGCCTTGGCCATGATTGTTCTCAGTGGGAACAACTTTGTCATATCATAATTGGACTTAGATCAAAAATGAGAAGAACTCTTGGGGTCTATGCCCAAGGAAGACTATCAAAACTCAAAGCCCATCAAATCCAAACGCTAATTGATCAAGTAGCAAAAGAAGAAAGAGAGTTGAGAAAATGTCAAAAGTACTAAGGAATACAATAGGGATCCTTCCATTAGAAAGAGGGATGTCCAATTTTGTAACAGTTAGGAAGAATCATCTCTTGTTGACGTGGTGAATAAAAAGACATTACTTCTTCAAAAATCTATGTCTAATATTTTAGCCAAGGTAGATAAAATGTGGGATTGTTTGGATAAAAAATTCCAAAATTCTCTAAAAATCATTGAAGAATTAAGAGCAGAGTAGTAATCATGACTGTAGGAGGCAAAAAGAAGCTAAACGTGCCTACCAAAGGGGTAAGGGCAAAATTGCTACAATAGATGAAGTTGTAAAAACTAAATCAAATGGTGGTGGTGGGTGTGACATCTACCAATATGAACATCCTAAGGGATGTTACCCCATGATGTCACACTTACAGGAGTCTAGGGTGTGTGCTCTAAATCCACGATTAGCAAAAATGTAAACACCTAGAAGATTACCTTATCCTCAAGGTAATTCCAAACATTTCCATCAACAATAATAATATTATCCAAGTGGAACTCCATCATAACTGTACGAGCAATATCAATAGTGGCACCAACCACAGTCATGGGGGATGTCACCACCAAGGTAGCAGTACCCTTATGAGCAACTAGATCCATATGGGTATTACGTTGAACAACCCCTATCTCCATGTGACTCTTCTAATCATGTTTCTCCTTTTCAACATCACTACTACCCTCTTGAATACTACAGAGATCATTCTCCACATTCTAGAAAGAATACCACATTTTATCCTTATCCTCCTCTTATTCCTACACCTATTCCTCTACCCTCAACACAACTACTACTTGCTCCATCCATGTAGGGTAAACTTCCAACCCAATTATAGCAACACAATGCTACCAGGGCCATCAATCTACAATTGGTTCATCAAAACCTCATGCTTGTAAAAGACCATTCTTCTAAACCAATAGTCCTACTAAGCCCTCACAGACTTAGGTGGCTGGTCATCCTATTCCTACCTCATCCTCTGTAAACCATTCCATTGGATCCCCTTCAAACTAAATGCCACCAAAAATCCATATTATTATGCTCAGTCATGTTGTATCTAATTGGATCTGGGCTGGAAACCTTCCTAGGAAATTAGCTGATCCTAAGAGTCATCTTATCTATTTATAGTTTGCTAGAAATAAACCATGTAAAGCTCTTCTTGATTTAGGTTTTAGTGTAAACTTGATTTCTCATGAGATGTATACTGCTTGGAACTTGCCACCTCTCAAGAAGAGTAATATCAAATTGGAATTGGCAAACCAATCCATCTCTATTCCATTGGGATTGGTCAAAGACATTATAACCATTGTATGTGGGTGTTCTTAGCTTGCCAATTTCCTAGTAATCAAGGTACTATAAGGGGGAATTCCAAATCATTATGGGAAGGACATGGCTGAGCATTCTTGATGCAAGAATGGGCATCAAAGATCTTTCCCTAGAGATATCAAAGAAAAATGCATTTGAAAAGATCAAGAAGAAATGAGTTCCATGCATCATGCACAGCGATACAGGGGGAAATTGCATGCATAAACTATGGTTCGTGAAACAAGCATCTATTTTTGCATGTAAGTGATGTGCACATGAAGCAGATATTCAAAGTTGTCTATACGCAGTAGCCACAAAACAAGAGGACACCCAATGGATGACTGCTAATTTTAACGGTAGCACAATGTGCATGGAACCTACTAAGAGCCTGACATGCACCTATGTTGCAAGCATGGATGAACTAGAGCAAGTTCATCACCAACTCTCTAATGATGAAAATGTTGATACTAATTAAGGAAAGTTGGAGATCCCTAAGAATTTCAAACAGGAGCCCTTAGAGTTGAAAACTCTACCTGCTAGCCTAAAATATGCATTCTTGAAAAATGGCAAGCCGATTATACTTAATGCCAAACTTACTCCTGAATAAAAAGTAAAACTATTGAAAGTAATCAAAAAATGGCCAATAGCCTTTGCTTGGTCATATCCTAATCTCACTAGAATTGATCCACCAATATGCTAGCATCGCATTTACACTAATCTATCCATGAAGCCAAGGAGGTAACCACAATAATGGTTGAACCCAAAATTGAAGCAAATCCTCAAAGAGAAAATTGAGCAACTCCTTAAGGAAGGGTTCACCTACTCCATTGTGGATAGTGAGTGGGTCAATCCACTCATCATAGTGTCAAAGAGAGGTGGCAAATGATGGGTTTGTATTGACTATAAACTATTAAATATGGCAACATTCAAAGATCATTTTCCATTTTCATTCGTTGATCAAGTGTTGGACATAATATCTAAGCATTACTATTACAGTTTTCTGGATGGTTCTAGTGGCTATAACCAAATCCAGATTACACTAGAAGATTAGGCCAAAATAACATTCACAAGTCCCTGGGGAACCTTTGCATATCACAAGATACCTTTTGGTCTATGCAATGCTCTTGCCACTTTCCAATGCTTGGTCTTAAACATCTTTCAACAACAAATAGTTAGCAGAGTAGAAGTCTTCATGGATGACTTCTCCACTTATGATGCTACATTCAAGTAAGCCTTGGATAGCCTTGAGCAAGTACTAAAAAGATGTGTGGAAATAAATCTGCTACTCAATTGGCAAAAGAGCCATCACATGTTCCAAGAAGGCATTGTATTGGGGCATAGAATTTCATAGGAAAGGATTAAGGTAGAACCCAAAAAGCTAAGGGTCATCCAAGGAATCAATTGCCAACTAGAAATCATCAAAGATGTTCAATCATTCCTTGGACACACTAGCTACTACCATCGATTTATAGAGAATTTCTCTAAGATCACAAAACCATTGGTTGAGCTAAAAAAAAAAGATGCTCCTTTCATCTAGCCCAAGGAATGAAAAAATGCTTTCCAAAGCCTCAAGAAAAACTCATATAGACTCCAATTCTACAAGCACCTGACTAGTCTATACCATTCCATATCATGACAAATGCATCTAACTATGCCTTAAGAGCCATGCTTATGTAATTGGATGATAGGAAACATCTATATTACATCCACTGCGCAAGTTGAAGCATTGTGGG
Source organism: Gnetum montanum (assembly GCA_015680685.1). Lineage (NCBI taxonomy): Eukaryota > Viridiplantae > Streptophyta > Gnetopsida > Gnetales > Gnetaceae > Gnetum > Gnetum montanum. Next base: position 324,475 of record MNCI01022324.1, read on the forward strand.
TGCATAGTTGAATTACAACACCACATAAAAAAAACTAATGGTTGTGGTGTATTCTCTTAAAAAGTCCAAGCACTATGTGTTTGGGTATAAAGTGTTTTTGTGCACACTAATCACAGTGCCATCCACTTCCTTATGAACAAGCCAACAGTGAGTCCCTATGTCATACAGTAGCTAGTGATCTTGCAGGAATTCGATCTTACAATGATAGATTAAAAGGGGACTAAGAATGTGATCGTTGATCACTTGCCTCAGTTATGATGGGATAGCAAAGAGGAGGAGAACCTACTCTCTGACCAATTTTCTAATGAACTCCTCTTTGCTGATGCAATAAATGACCAAATGCCCATATAACTAAAAGGGTATGATGGCATCCTCACTTATCTTCTCACTCAACAGATGCCACAAGATCTAGACTATAAGAAGAAACAACAATTTCTTCATCAAGCTAAGCACTTCATGAAAATTAACGAACACATTTACAAGGTGTGTTTCAATGGCTTCGTTCATTGGTATGTACCTAATGCAAATCAATTGCACATTCTCTAGGATGCTCAAGAAGGCCCTTGTTGAGGTTACTATGCTGGAAGATGCACAACCATAAAAATCCTAATAGCAGGATACCATTAGCCCAAAATCTTCAAGGATGTCCACTAATTTATTCAATTCTATGAGCACTATCAACAAGATGGTGGGATGACCACATGTATGGAGGGTCCTCAACAGTGGATTTAACCACTAGAACCCTTTAATATATGGGGCATAGATTTCATGGGTTCCATCACACTCATTTCCAATGAAAAAACATATATAATCATCGCCATTGACTACTGTACCAAATGGGCAGAAGTAGCAGTCATCATCGACTATACATCATCCACTGCTACTCAATTTGTACAACAAAAGGTTGTGAACAAGTTTGGAATGCCATGTGCACTAATTCCTAACAATAGAGCTCATTTTATAGGTGCTACTTTTCAAAAACTCATGCAACACTTGGGGGTTGAACATAAATTAACAAAACCCCCAAGCCAACAGTCAAGAAGAGGTAACTAACAAGAAGATCAGAAAAATTTTAACAAGAACTATTATCAAATATAAGAGAGATTAGAGCACAAAACTAAATGATCCCTTTGGGCCTACTACTCAACATGGAAACTCCCTATTTTCTACTCTCTCTATGAGTTAGTGTACAAAAAACTTCCAATTCTCCTAATTAAATCCAAGCTCTGTACACTCTCAACAGCCTATGACCTAGACCTTGACCTAAGTCTAGCACAAAAAGAGAGATTAATCAAACTAAATGTACTAGAAGAAAATCAATTGGTAGCCCTATCCTAGAATGAAGTGCACAAGACATTCAACAAATAATGTCATGATCTTAGAATACGAAAAGTAAAATTTCAATCAGGACATAAGGTTCTCTATTGGAATCCCACACAAATACTGCAAAAAACCAAATTCCAAACATTGTGGGAGGGGCCTTTTATAATTGATGAAATCTTTTCTTCTGGGGTCGTGATCATATACAAACCTGAAAGTCCAAACAAAAAGTAGTTGGTCAACATCCAACAAATAAAGCCTTTCCATGAATCTAAGAAAACTAGTGCAACACATACCTCAACAAATGAACAACCACACTCAATTTTTCAGATCTCCTCCTTCCAAATCAATCACGGGGGATATGGTCATCTATGCTAACCATATATGTGGCTCCTTAGTTTTTCTATTTTTTGTTTTACACATTTCTGTCTTTGCAAATTATTTATTTTACACCTTTTTAATTTTAAAACTTTTTCCTATTTTACACCAATTTTTTGTTTTACAACATTGTTAATACATTTAAATTTTTCTTGAATATTTTAAACTTTCTTATATATTTTACTTTATTTTAGTGTGATTTTCTAATTTTTGTTAATAAAAGTGCTTTGTGCCAATAGGACACAGTAATAATGTAGCTAGTACTTAAAATGCTAGTTTGTGCTTAATGTTTTGTTTGCTAATGTTTGGTTTCTATTTCTGAATTTTTGTACCGATGGCTAAGATATGGTTTATTTTTCATGGAATAGGTAGTGAGTCCATGTCATCCATCCATCCACAAACTCTATGATTTTCCTTGTTTTGGAAGTATGACATCCCTTTCATTAAATAAACTTTTAATAAATTTATGACCTTGGTAAATTTCAGAATTGGAAAGGATTCAAAGGTTAGCATAAGGTGTGACTTCAAGGGGACTCAATACTCTTTGTACTCTTCTACTTACTTGGGTGGATGAGTGTTTTCATAAGCTTCTTACCATTCCATGTCAACCACTAATAGGAAGTTGAATAATTCTGTTCATGGTGTGATTTCCATCCAAAAATTTCAAAAAAAAACAAAATAAAACAAAATAAAAAAACATTATGATAATTCAAAGCATATCTCTTTGACAAATAAATGAGCTATATGCATTGGTTATGGAACTTGAAAGACATGTTACCCATGCCTGAAGGTCCCCTCTAACTAAGGTCCTCTCTCACTTCCTACTTCTCTTTTCTTCTCTTTATGGAATAGTGATTATTTTGTGGGATAACTCTTATGTCTCGAGGAGGTGTATTAGTCTTAGAGTGATGATATGAAGTCACTAAAAGCAATTGGTTTTGGTCTAGACTAAGGATAGATCTCCTCAGGTCATTTAAACACAAATTCACAAGGGACTTCTTATGATCTCAATTCAGAATTCCATTCCACCTTCTCCATCATCTACCTATGCTGCCTATAACTCACCTCACTACCAGTATCCATGTTCTTGATTTGGTGTCTTTGTCTGATGTACTAGAATTCTTTAGTAGAATCTTCCGAGTTTTAGTCCTTAACTTCCATCAACCACTAATTGCCTATGGGACCCACAAACTCCTTAGGTTGAGGTTATGCAAGGGCAAACAAAGCATGTGCTTGCTATGGGAAGGACCCACTTGCATATCTCTTGGTTAGGTTTGTTGAGCACCTTATCCTTAGGCATTCGTGCAATCAAAATCTTTCATAGACCCATCTTCTACATTCGACCATGTGCTCCTTTACATATTTTCTTTAATTCATACATTCTCCATTAAATTTTTGTATTTTTGAGCCTTCAAAGATCCTCTTCAATGATTTCACCATATTCTTGGCTTTTTTGGAACTCCATGGACACCAAATTCATTTCAAAATTCCTTATATTTTTCAAAATATTTAAAATTGAAAATTTTTATTTTGGACCCTGTCGATAGAGCCCATGCATATACAAGGCCCCATATACATGACCTCATCAATGTAGTAGAAAAATACTATAAATATGCATGACCTCTCTCTCTCTCTCTCTCTCTCTCC
>MNCI01022324.1:342169-361468 GCA_015680685.1 Gnetum montanum
TGCCATCGGCAGATCTTTTAAGAGCACAGGATGCTCAAACTATTGTCAGAACCTCAATGACTCCTGCAGAACATGAGGATGTATTGGATAGATTGCTTCAAACAGGACAAGTTTTGACGTCCCTGTTTGACATCCCCCAGGATGTAACAGTAATTCAATCGGACCTCATTTCCACAAAGGGGAAGCTAGTCCTATTCGAAGTAAGGGTAGAGCATGCTGAAGTTGAAGTGTAGAAACTACAAGAGTAGCTCATAGCCTTACAAGCAGCACAGCGGGATCCTTTGCAATTGGTTCCCGCAAACCAACTAGACAATTTTAGAATCAAGCAACTAACAAAACTAATTGCAGAAAATAAGAAGGTGGCAAAAGAAAAGGAGACGGCCACTTGGGATGCCTCTGTAGCTCAAGCGCAAACTCATGCGCATCTTAAGGCACTCAGGGCCTTACAAGAAGAGAATAAGTAGTTGGTTGCAGATAATCTTTGGTTAACTTCTGTGGAGAAACAAAAGAATGTTCTCAATGAACACTTTCATCAGCTGCGAGAACAATTCATTTGGGTTAACCGAGATGTAAGCCATTTAGCCAAAGAAAATTGAACCCTCTCAATGGAGGAGGTACGCGCTATTCGACAAAAATCAGCCATCGAAATTAGCGCGTGGCAGAATGATGCTAAACGACATGAGAAGCTGAAGGAGCATTNAGAAAGCTACCAAGGATAGAAAGATGTGGCAACCGACTTGGCTCGACGGCTAACAGAACTTCATGAATACAAAGACAAAGCCAGAGCCTATAAAGAGGAATGATGGGTGTTCGTGGCATGGTTCATCAAAGCTAATCAGATGTTCCTGCAACTACCCTGTCCGTGGGAAGTGCCGACTCCATCAAACATCGGAGCATCAGCATGGATGGCACAAGACCCTCAAACCGAAGAGGAGAAACTCCAGGTTATTCTTTAGCATCATCAACCTTCAAAGCTTGGAGCACGTGACAAAGGGAAAGCACTCATGGAGGAGCCACCGCCACCAAGAACTACATGAGTTCCACATTTTTGTAGTTGTAGTATTTTTTCTCTGTGTTGTGTCTTCCCACACTGTAGCATTAGTCCATTTCTTTTTCCAGTTAATAATCCCATACCTATCCACTGTGTAATCACTAAAGCTTGTTCTCCTTGTAACTCAAGGACGAGTTTTTATTCAGTCATGGGGGTATGATGAGACACGATTTGCACAGGCCACGATATCGCGTACGCAATATCGCATCTTTCCCTACAATATCGCGTACGCGATATCGTAGTCCACCACCATATCTATAAATAAGACGCGGCTCTCCCTCATTTACATCCCAGTTTTAAAGTAGCAAAGCTCTGGCAGTTTGATCCCTCCAGAGTTAGATTTTTTTTCCCGTGTCTACCCGCAGTGTGGTGAATGTAATTGTACAGTGTCTTTATTCGAGTGTGCCGTACTTGGACATGCACATGACCAGCAATAAAGATCGAGATTACTTCATCATTGCAGCATTCACTTAGTTTATTTATTTGTTTGTTTATTTAATGTTATTTATTGCTTTCGTAGCGCGGTGTGAGTACGACTTGGCTACGAGCACCCATGGGTACGGCTAGTCAAGGAATTGGTTACTCATCGCGATTAGTCTCTCACCCTTAAACTCCTAGAAGCAGAATGAGTACAACTTGATTACGAGCATTTAAGTGTGACTGCTTGGTAGCCCAGTGGTGTAGCTAGGATCTACACTTGGTAACCTAGTGGCGTATTTGGGGTCTACGCTTGGTAATCCCAGTGGCGTACCTAGGATCTATGCTTGGTAGTCCCAGTGGCAGTCGTGCACGAGGTCCAAGATGTGTACGGTTGATCAAGGAATCGGTTGCTTGTCGCACTTAGGCTAGATTAGATTTTCTTACCCTTTTCCTCNCTCATCAAACATTGTTGGATTACTAAGTATATACTGTCAGGCATACCAAGTATCCACTTTTGGGATTACCAAACATTAATATATTATGCTCAAAGTGGTCATACTCACACTATTATGGAATGAAATATTGAATTGTTTAAGTGTTCAAAAGTAAAATGCATTAAGAGTAAAATGTTGAAAATAAACTAATTGTTAGTCCAAGTGTTGAATGAAAGGAATTAATCTTGATTTTATTGCCATTATGCAGAAGTTTTCAGGTACATCATGCACTCAAATAAAACTTCGTACAATAAACTCAATCAATGTTGTAGGCATTTAGAGGGAAATTTGTTTATCTTATGAAATAAAACAAGAAGAGTCTAGCTACTAGATTGACCAAAGGTACCATAAACATGATAGGTGATTTATATTTATAGGTATTTATTACAATTGCAACATCATATTTGCAACATAGCATCCCAACCTATGATATAGTAGATGCAATGTAGCAACTACAATGTCGCAAATGATTAATTCAATTTTCATGATTCATCACTACCCAAAGATGAAATCTTTTGTGGATAAGTAGGGTTTAGAAAATGTCAAAGAGACTTGATGTAAGATCAATTATGATGGACATTATATGCTAGTATTTACTTTTGTACTTCCTCTCCTACAAAAGTTGGTATTTCATTAAAGCTTTCCATTGCTACATTAAATCTTTTTACTATTTTTAGTTGAAGCACAAATATTGAAAATGATGTAAATGTTATTAGAACTAGGACCATCCTTCCTACTAACAATTAATTTTTCTCTTTGGTTTTTCTTGAAGCTTCTATTATAAGACTGTTTAACTGAGTAGACATCCTCAAATATTATTAGGATTTTTTGAGATATGACACCTCACCCACTACCCTACAACATAGCAAAGCATAGTACAATGATGGCTCTTCTAGTGTACTAACATTACCTTTTCTTTTTTACATTTTTTTCCTTTCTTCAAGGCTTTTCATTTGCATTCCAAATCCTAATTATTGATTTTCTTTTGTTCATCACCATTTGTGATGCACAATCAACAAAGTAAGAATGGGATCTCATCATTTGAAATTTGAAACAAGTAAATGACTTAAAATTCTCCTTGAAGAATGAATAACATTACATTACCCATGAATACCAGATTTTCTTAAAATTTCTTACATTTGACTAGTTTAGATATAAGTGGGATGTTATAGTTGCAAATTTGGTTGATTTTTTTGACATGTTACTATAAACATTTGGTAATTTTCTAAATGATATTTTTAAAACTCATAGCATCTGCATTTCTACTCTCTAGTAGATCCATAGAATATATATAAAATAAAGTTTCAATTTTTGTTTTTAAACACTAGGTATCCTTTTAACACTTTCTTAAATAAGTGCTTTCTACCTTATTTCCATTTTTAATTAATTTTGGCTAGCTACTTAATTTTCATTTTTTGTATCCCTAGAGAGGAGTAACAACAATGTGACTACAAGTGCTACATATGCATGTGCCAACTCCTTCAATTGTACATAGAAAAATGATCGAGGCACCAACACATGGCAAGACCATGCCTAAACTCTAGCACGTGTAACATTTGGTTAGCTTTTTCAAGGCCTGTTTGAGTGTGTTCATGGTTGCTTGGTATATTTGCCTAGAACATGCCTCCAAGTTAGCATATAAGGTGTTAGTGCTGAGCTTTGTACCCAACCATTCTAGCTCCAATTAATGCTCCTTGTTAAATGTGGCTTTAAATGGATTCTAATCCTAGGGTTTGTACTCTTATTTATCCAAGGTTCCTTTTATCTCGTTTAATTCTACCTCTCTTTCCATTAAAAACATTCATTTTTATATGGAAAATATAAATTCTTTGAGGGTTCTAAAAAGTTTGTGTATAATATAAGATGAACAATTTGAAAAATATTATTCAACATTGCATTGTTGTCCTATAAAACATTATAACATGATTAAAAATATAAAGTCATGGAAAAAAAATTTAATATAATTTAATGTCACAATAAAACATATCAAAAATTATTAACGAAGTATAATGGAGTTGTGTAACGCTATACTGTTTTGTATCATTGTATCATTGATTAGTAGATCGCACCTGCCAAAACTAAGAGTCTCCGTGGTTATTTTTATATTGATGCAACTGTCAAACTGTTACAAACGTTTGTCTTCTTGAAGGTAACCAATTTTGTGGCACATATTTATGGTGGATTTTTTAAAAGCTCATAGCATCTATCTTAATTTCTAAATTGCATTAAAAAGTAAGCATTAAATTTAATTTTTTTCCCCCGTTGTAAGAGGGCAGACCCTACATTTTCTGCCTGCAGCAGACGTGAGCCGACTTCGCCATTTGTAATTACGAATCCTGGTGGATACACAGTCGCCACGCATGTTCTCTGATTCTCTTGCATTGGATGGGATTTCAGGACTTGGAGGAGCATGTGAAGAGTATCAGTGAAACCTCAACAACAACAGAAGCTAATGGCTTTGGTACAGGCCACGGTCCTGAGCCCATTTCTCCTGAAAGCAGCTGCTTTTGGCCCACGGTTTCTCAGAACAATGCCTGCTTCAACAAAAAACATTAGTCCCCTTGCGAAGATTTATAGTTCTGCAAGCCTATCCAGGAGCCTTGGGAATATGATTCCCTACAAATATGCGTGCAGATGCAAGACCCATATGAATTCGGCAGAGACCATCCAAAAGGAACCTAGAAACCAGAGAGTTCTGCAAATTGCTTTGTGGGTTCTTCTGGGTGTTTACGTCTGGTGGCTGTTCCTTCTACCATATGCTCCGGTAACCACATTTTTTAGTTCATGTCAATATTTTGGAAAAACCCATTTTGTTAATTTGCTAAAACTCCAAGTTGCTTTCCAACTTCGTAGGACCGCAAGGGATTATCTCTGCATTCTGAGCTGGATTAGGACACAAAAATACACAAACTGAAATAGATGGTCAGTTGGGCCTGTGATGACGATGAACTCATACTTAATGATTTAATGTTGAGGTAAAAGAAAAAATGAAATATTTTACCTGCGACTCACGTTTACTTTTCCTGAAACTGAAAGTGCAACCATTGAACAGTATTAGAAATGTACAGGCTATTAGTTTCAGCAATGAAAACTACAAAGTGCTTTAGGTAAGATTTAAAAACTAAGAAATAACTGTAATACAGGTACTCTTCATGATATATCAGAATCAAACACATGACTTAGAAAGCTTTTAAATGGAGAGTCTTACCACTAGGGTAACACCTGATTGTTAATACTATGACCTTATCTTTCAGTTAAGCATGCATTATTGGTTAATTACATGTGAGGTGCATCCATAATTTCATGATTTCTGGAACCTTCTTAGAAAGGCAGCTTCAAACTTGACAATCCAACCTGAACCAACAATGTTTAACAATTTTGAGACAGTGGGGTTGTCCCATAATTCAATTATTTTTTCCTTATTGTTGGTATTGATTAATATGGCCTATCTATTGAACCCTTACTGAGCTAAGATCTTAAGTGTTTGTTAAACGGGCTAATATTTTAAAGCAGGAAACTAGTATATAGGTAAGGGTCATTATTTAAAATAATGGTAATGTACTAGTTTTTCAAGTTATAAGGGATGGATTTGAAATTCGGGTAATCATTAGGGTAGGGAACAAAGGTTAGGCTTTTTCTTATGTACTCATCTGCTAGCCCTCTTGGCCGAACTTCACAAAATTAGTATTGAACCTGTGAGTGAGAGAAATGGAAAAACTAAGAAAAGTAATGGACAGTTAGGCACCGTTGTCAGTGAGCAGGTATGGCTAGTCAACATGGATGCAGCTGTTGCATGGATGAGATATATAGACAATTCAAGCATTCAGTTATATTGTATAACTGTTTCTGGTCGTAAATGTTGACCAATTATATAAATTACTGAAAATGATTCGAGTACTCTGATACAAAGATGGCTTGAAAATTTTTAACAGTATTGTCCTCATCAAATCTGTGTAATGTATTGCATCGACTACCGTATTCTCAATGTTATTTCAAGGGTGCCTATTTTTGCTTAACCATTTGTTTTTTCATTAAATCTTTCCTATTTTAGAAGCACTAGGTGTGAGAGTGATGGCACTGATATGCGCTGAGGTTGTGATATTTCCCACGTGTATAAAATACCATTTTCGGTGGACAGTTAAATTCATATTAAGAACTACACTCAAAGAAGCAGGTGTTGGCACACATGAGACTCAGACCCATAACCTGGAGCATTCTAGATTTTTAAATTTATTACACTGCAACTAGATTTTTACTTGGGTTCATTGAAACTGTCTACATTAATTTTAGAATTTCTTTTATGAAATCTATATTACCATGTCATATAGTAAATCTTACTTTCAAATACTGCTATTGTTCCTAGCACACCACAAACACATGAATTGAAGTGTAGACTCAATACTGCTATTTCTTCTAGCACACGACAAAGACATGACAAAAGCTTTGTAGTTGTTTAAACAATTTGAGTAACTTTATGCTTGGATTCATATACTAGATGCTTTACACGAGCTATATAGTTAGATACCAACATACATTTAAATTTTGATGTTTCTCTTTGCTGTGTAATTTTGATGTTTAATTTTGCTGTGCAGGGCGATCCGGTATGGGCCATAAAACCTTCTACTATAGAAATTGTGCTAAACCTTTCTAATAATTTTTTCTTTATTGTTCCAATTGCTAACGCAGGCATGTTTCTTCCCATTCATACTTTCCCAGCTTTTTATTCAAAAGTTAACTAATTTGCATGGAAAGTTGAAAGTTATTTGCTAATTTACATGGGATTCATAGCGACTGTGATTTTAATCCCATTTTATTAATAATCACGTAATTTCTTGGCCAGAGCAGTAGGATTTCATTTGCTTGAGGCACCTGTTGTACCTCCGGTGAGTAGTTTCCTTCAGTTAATAAAACCATAAAGCTCAGTATGTCAATCTGTAATGTATTTACTTAAAAAATATATTTTCCATAGCAGAAAAATCACTTCTTGAACCCTTGATACGTGCTTTTGCTAGTAGACTGCAGAAGGACTGTTCAATTTTGTGATGGGATGGACTGTGATGTTTGCTCCACTGCTATTCACAGACTACAAGAAGGAAAAGTTCAGGGGTTCTCTTGAACTTTTATGGGTTGCTCAAATGTTCTTGACCAACAGTATGTCATCCATATTGCCCCCTTTTTCTGAAAAAACAAAATTCAGTTTATCGTGTGCTACAGTTAGTATAGATTATGAAAATATTCAATGTCTGTGATTGCTGCAGCATTTCTGATACCTTACATGGCAATTCGTCTCGGTGAAATTGATGAAAGTTGTTCATCAAACAACCAAAGCACAACTTCCAAGTTCCAATCTGTCAGTGTTTCTGGTTCAGCTATTGTAGGATTAATAGGATTCACTGTGGGACTTATTTCTGTGCTTTGGGCCTTATATGGCAGACCAAATGCTGGATTTGGAGATGTGGTGGATAGGTGGAACTCATTTGTGGAGTATATTACCACTGACAGGGCTGCTTATGCCTTCATCTGGGACATTGTTCTGTACAGTATATTTCAACCATGGTTGATTGGGGACAACCTACAGAATGTAGAAAACTCCAAAGTTCAGATTGTTCGTGGTTTCAGATTCATTCCATACCTCGGTTTAGTTGCCTACCTCTGGGGTCTGCGTAAAGAACGTTAAAAGGATGGTCATATCTAATAAAGCAGAAGCATCTCCTGCACAACCAATTATATGTGCTTCCTGGTATTTCATCTGCAATAGTGTTACAAGTCTTGCAATTATCAGATTATTGCAGAGGTTGTGTGTATGAGCTCTTGGTCACAAAACTTTGTTTAGTTGTAATGTTGTATGTATACCAGCATAATGGATTTGCTCAAATCGTGGTGACTTCAGGCGAGGAGTTTGTTTTATCCTTGAAATTTCCATTTCATGATCATGATAGTTACTCACCCTAACATCATGATGAACATATGGAGCCAATATCTGTGTATAATTTTTAAGTGGTTCATCTCAAGAATGGAGAGTCTACGCGAAAATTCAATCTGGTACCACATTATAACTGAAATGTAAACCGAAATTTTAGTTTATCCGAGGACCCTTTTGGATCGATTAGAGAGTATAAATGTACGTTGCAGATGTATGGTTCGTTTTTAAAATTATTTGTATTGCCCAGCAAATTTATTATGCTTACTCATTGAGGATAAAATCCCATACATTTCCTTTTAATTACGTTTAATTGTGCGTAAGATCCCCTTCCTTCTTTGCTAATTGTGTTTCGAAAATGGTAGGTAAAGTTTGCCTTTAAAGGCCTTGAAGTAATATTCTTACCTTTCACACATGTTGTGGCCTTAGTCGCTCAAAAAATTATCCAAGAAACTGGGTTTGAAGATAGCAATAAAGAGATGGGTATTTAAAGCCTTCTTTATACTTTGATGTGCTTTTATTATAGTTGGAATTTTATATGCTTATTGTTTAATATTGTTTTTTTAACATTTTGTTATATTTTAAAAATATATTTGAAACACAGTTAAGAAAATTCATGTTGTAACTTTTTGGCATTGTAACCTTTACCATCAAACCTAAGATTCGAATTTCATTATTAAATGTGAGATTTGTAGTACATGACCTGCAATCTCAGATACTTGAACTTTTTGGGCTGAAAAATGTTTCATAAGTTGCTATAGTTTTACTTCTTAGGTGGAAAAAGTTGTGTTATGTTTATATTTGGGCTTGGGAAGGTTGAAAATGCCATGGGAATTGCCAAATTTGGTGTTTTCATAAATTTTATGTTGCGCATGGCCAAAACTACGTTGAAATCACTTACACCTAGCTAGGGGATTGTTGGGTTTTCAGTTTTCCACCAATGGTTAGCATAGCTTTCATTACTTTCAGCATGATTCCACAAAGCCAACGTTGGAGTGGTTGGGGTTTCTATTTTTCTAGCAATTTCAACATAGAGGCCACAATGCGAGTGATGAGACACGATTCGCATAGGCCGTGATATTGCATCCTCCGCAATATTGCATACGCAATATTGCGTCTTCCCTACAATATCGCGTACACGATATCGTAGTCTGCCGCTATATCTATAAATAAGACGCGGCTCTCCTTTGTTTTGGGATCCTAGTTTTAGAGTAGCAAAGCTCTGGCAGTTTGATCTCTACAAAGTTAGATTTTTTCCCGTGTCTGCTCACAGTGTGGTGAATGTAATTGTACAGTGTCGTACTTGAACATGCACATGACCGACAATAAAGATCAAGATTACTTCATCATTGCAGCATTCACTTTGTTATTTATTTAATGTTATTTACTATTTTCTCTCTCTCACCCTTAAACTCCTAGAACGCGGAACGAGTACAACTTGATTACGAGCATTTAAGTGTGACTGCTTGGTAGCCCAGTGGTGTAGCTAGGATCTACGCTTGGTAACCCAGTGGCGTATTTGGGATCTGCGTTTGGTAATCCCAGTGGTGTACTTAGGATCTACGTTTGGTAGTCCCAGTGGTAGTCGTGCACGAAGTCTAAGATGTGTACGGTTGATCAAGGAATCGGTTGCTCATCACACTTAGGGTAGATTAGATTTTCTTACCCTTTTTCCCCTAGCTTAGCTTAGTTAAATATTATTTTCCACTGGAGTAGCATAGATTAGGAACACATCATGCAGCTCATCTGAACTAAACCATACGTGACAAATATACAATACTAGTCCAGGTGGGAAAACAGCGAACTGCGATCTAAGAATAACTGTCTAGGTGCCACAACTAGTCCATCTGTGGAGTTCGATCGGATCGCACGTGCGCGACGCTCGTTTCGTATGGTTGAGTGTAGGGGTACCTCGCCACTCATCAGCTAGTGTGGTTCCACAAGCCAATGTAGTCCCAACAATGCCAAGCTAGTGTGGTTCCACAAGCCAATGTAGTCCCAACAATGCCAACATAGCTCTGCAAGGTCAATGTAGTTGGGTGGAGCTAATGTAGTCTTCAAAAGTCTATTTATTATTTATTTATGGTATCCAGTGTAGTTTTTTTGGCCTAGGTGAATCAAAACATACCAGAAATGGACAACTACGTTGGAAATGATGGTCTGCCACACCTGCAGATTACATTAATCTATCAATAATTATGGCAAAAATTTGCAGTCTCAAACTAGGAATCGTATGACCTATAAATAAAAAAATTGAAGACATTGAACAAGTTGTTCTTCTTTTGGTTCTTCAATCCCACAACCTTGGCAACCTTTGATCACTTGAGACCTTTGGCATGTTGTGAAACTTTTGGAGCAAATTGGAGACTCTCAACGTAGTACCATTGCAACAAAAGGTCAAGCACATCCTTTACCTCCTAGTAACCAACTTTGCAAATCCAAGTTGAGAACCAGCAAGGAGTCTTGATGATTGAAGTTGAGAAGTACCTGGATCATGAGGCTGACTACAAAATACAACCTATCAACTTCAACAGAATTCAAGCTTCATCCAAGCAACTCCCCTGTGCATTTGGGCATACAATTTGTACACTTTTGAACTTTATACTTTGGATATTTTATTATTTCAATAAAGTTTACTATTCATTTGTTGTGCAAGTTCATTCCACTATTAATTTCTCTACTTTCTTTTAAATTAGATCAACAACTTTTATTTAAATTACTTACCCCCATTAACACTCCCTAAGTCCCTAGGTGATTGATAAGACCATCCAAGGCCCCTTGGATCTTCTTTCTCAAAGGCTCTTAGGATCCACGGTTAAATTGTTTCACCTGAAATTTTCAGTTTTCTAGCAACCAAATTTTTTATGCGTTATAGTATTTATAGGGAAAGTCAATCTACCATCAAAACAAGGTAGAAATTTTATAACTATAAAATGTTAAATATTTCTAATGTGAAACTTTTTATAAATTTAAAAGTTATAAAAGAAAATTTGAGCTTTTATATATTTAAAAGGAAAGAGCAAAGTATTATTATAACTTAATACTAGGGCTTAAAAAAATGTTTTAGTGAAAAATTTTAAGGAATAAAAGATTGAAGTTGTTGGAAAAGTAGGCTATAAGTTTTAAAAAAATAATTAAATAATAAGGCCACTATGAACCTTTTAAAATGTTCTATTATGTGATGGAAAAAATTTTGTTAAAGAAATTAAAATTTGATGGAGTAAAATAAAGGGGAATGCCTTTCCAAAAATAGAATTATAAGTATTTGATTGGTGGATGTAATGAATGATGACCTAAAATACTTATTAAAAATGTTGTCTTTACATAATTATGTATATAATGTATTTATTGGTAGCCTTCTATCATAAAGACATGCTAGAAATTTTAATTATCAAAAGTCAAATGGTTTTAAAGTAGGACCATCTATAAATTGGAAAGTTATAAAAAAAATATATTCTATAAATATACATTGGAGAGCAACGTATTATTATAACTTGACTCTATCATTTGAGAAAAATATTATTGTGAAAAATTTTAAGGAATAAAAAATTGAAGTTATTGGAAAAGTAGGCTACATAAGGGTAGAAAATAAAAACCAATTAATTAAAAGATCACTATGAACTTTATAAAGTGTTTTTTATGTTTCACATATTGGAGTCTTTTTCTTTTTTTCTTTTTTTTGAAATAAAATTTGATAGAGTAAGATGAAGGGACATGCCCTTTGAAACAAAAATTAGAGTATTTGATGGGTAGATGTAGTGAATAATGATCCCAAATACTCATTCAAAATGTTATCTTTACAATTTCTAATGCCAAATTATTTTGGTCCCATGATATATAACTTGGTCCCTATGAAATCTTATAAATAGGAGGTCATGTAACTAATGTAAAATAGAGATTTTTAAAGACGTTGAGCACTCGTATTACTCTTAACTCATAACTCGACTCACATCTATTACTTACATAAACTCTTTTTTTATTTACTTTCACTTTATTTGCTACCTAAATTCTAATAGAAGCTTCAATATTTTTCCTAAGATTTTAGGATTCTTTCATTAAGATCTTCATTCTCATTATCATTTCTTATGATTCTTTCATTACCATTTTAGTTCTTAAACTAAAATTTTTTTTCTTATGTCTATTGAGACCCCTTGATTTATCAAACCAGTTTTAGAATTCCTTTTGCAATTTTATTTTAATTTATAGCTCAGTGCTACCTAGTGAAATTAATCCTATAACCTAGAGTTACCAAGCCATATCTTTTGGCAGTAAGATAACACCTCATTGTATGTTGATTTCAATTTAAAAGTTTCTTATAAAATTTTGATGTTTATGATTATATACTAAGTTTCATGAATGCTTTTAAGCTTGATTAATTAAATAGAAATAGAATTGGATTGGATTAGATGTTTACAAGATCTGACAAGTTGACATGAACATGATCCACTAGTGATAAAATAGAAAATGAAATTAAATTTTTTATTTACATCCACTAAAATCCTTTTGATCTATTAGACCAATTTTAGAATTTCTTTAATGGAATTATTTTTGCACATAACTCAATGTAGCCCACTTTTCATGTTCTCATACTAAATAGTGTCATTTGATAATAAAGATGATGTTATTGCAACAATTGTTGTAATTATTGTAATATGACCCTTAGGAAAGGAAACATTGTAATAACAAATGTCTCTTGAGGTGACCTTTGGCAGTTTAACATGAGGTATTTATGCCTCATAATTACAGGTTATGCTTGTTGATATTTTTGGTGTATCAAAACCTTGAAAATGGAGAACTTGTCTATGTGTCTTTAATATTTTTAGAGGCCCAAAGAAGATGAATGTGTCACATCATGGAAAGGATTCGATGAGTCATTGTGCTAGGCCATGGGAGAAACTGTGAAGAACAAAAGAAAAACTTAAAGACATGCGATGTTCCAAGCATACTCAAGATGTCTCACAACTTTGCAAGACATCTTTGATTGAGATGAGATGTTTGTGACATCCCTTACATAGGGCATGGCCATAAAATTATGATTTATACATTGTGTGTGTAGTCTCAGTGGGTTATCAGGGATGAGTTAGTTTGTTATGATTACGCTTTATATGTTATAATGCTTTAGCCTTTATATTATGATTATGATGTCTTTACATACTTGACTAATATGATGATGTACGCTAGCCTTGTGTGATGTGTTAGACAGGTGATGTGACTAGCAAGGGGGTACAAGAGTAACTATCAGTATGTATTTATGCTTTATGTGTGATTTTAGTGTTTATGCATTTGAATTGTAGCGCTATGTTGTGTGATGTTTAGATGTATTAGCATGTGGATGTGGAGTGTTTGATATAGATCTTATAGGTTCAAATGGATTCTGATTTGGAGTCCCAATATGTTTGTTATGCATGATTGAAATGCAGAGCCCTAGTTACAGAGGAAAAAAATTGCTTATAAAAAATTATATAGTTTTAAAAAATTAAAACAAAAAGTTAAAAGTAAAATTCTTTTACAAGTGCATGTGACATGTGATGTTAGAAAAAAGTAAATGTTTTATACATAAAGTAAAAACTTTACACATAACTCAATTGTTTCCACCACCTTTCCTCACTACTTATCAAGGAAATTGATTTCTAGTTTTTTTTGTTCATGCGAACAAAAACTGAGTTGAACCCTACATTTTTCCATTCTTCAATTTTCTTCTATTTTCCACTCTTTTTTTTTGAATTTTGAACTTCGTGGATAGTTTTTTCTTTGCTCTAAAATTGGATTTAGAATTTTTGCAATCATATCTACGTGGGTACAAAACTTGTTTGGAGCTAAAGGGAGTTTGTCAAATTTCTAAGGGTTTTATGTTTATTTCGAATTTTCTGCTTCAACAATAATGATTGGTGGATTTTCTTTACCTTTTCCTTGTATTTTTGTATTGTGTTAGTGTATCTGATCAAGCAATGTGGGCTTGTAGGGCAAATAGGTAAAAGATTAAGTTTGGACGTATTGTTTTGCAGATTTCTCAAAATTTTGGGGTTTTGGTTATTGATTTTTTATTAACATAAATGCAATATATGATATGATGTGGACTTGTGGAATATTAGATGTGATGTTGATGAGACTAACATGAGTGGAATATTATATTTTAGGTTCTTGTTGTTGCGTAGGAGTCTCTAAGAGTTTCAATTATCACTGGTTGTAACTAAATATTATTATTTATTATTTTATTGATTAAAATTTAAATGCATATAACTTTGCTTCTAAGAGCCCAATTTAGGTGAAATTAGTATCATTGGGATCATCTTGACATTTAGTTTCTAATCATGGAATTTTTTTTCTCTATTGGCATATATCATCTTAGAGGTTATAATAGTGGTCATTTTTACAAAATTACACATAGTTCAAGAAGTATGATTGTAATGCAATAATTTTGTTTTGTCAAGTTATGGTATTTTTTTTCATGGAATAAATATGATTTTTAGGTGTGAATATATGTGGTCATGTTATGTTTGTTTTGAATGTATTTTGCTTGTGATATGTGTTGGCTTAAGCTATCTTGGATTTGTACATGTCTTTACAATGATGTTTATAACGATCATTGGAGGGAGTTGCTAGCATAAGGGTGTGGACTAATTGGTCATGAGGCATCCTAGAAGTAGTTATGGATTGACTCCCACTGTGATGCATTAATGAGGCTCCTATCCTAGGCCTCATCTTGAGAGTGGAAGAGCATAGGTGAATTCGTCCCTACGGCTAGTATGTAGCATAAGTGTGTTCATTCCTATAGCCAGTCCTCTGGAATGCTAGTAGTTACAAGTCATAGGTTAACAAACCTTAGCACTAGTTGGGTAAATAAAAGACCTACAAGTTATGGTTGTTTATGAGTACTCATAGTAATGTTTCACATGCTACACTAAGTGTGGATATGCTAGCGACCACATGGGAAAGGTATATATGATAATATCTATTTGTGAGTTACAACATGGATAATATATCTTATGATAGATCTATGATTATGTGATCCATGTGTTATTTGATGGTATGGAGTACGCATGATGGCATGGACATGATAGCAAAGATGTATGTAGTACAATATAATGAATGCATGATTGATTATGTCTGACAATGAATATATCTATGACTATGTGATAGTCATCTATCCACTTAGGTAATGATTATGCCAGTATTAGGTGTGATATTGTATGTACATGTATTGCTTTGAGTATGATTAAGACTAACAGTTGATGCAGGTTGCCTTGTACCCCATTCCTCACCTTCAATGTAGCACTTGTTAACCATCTAGCAAGAAAAGTGTAAAGGCTTCCTACTGAGTTTTGTACTAATTTTATTTAATTACAAGTGGAAGTCGCAGGGGTGCAAGCAAGCACTGAGAGAGATAGTAGAGGAAGGAAAAATCTTTACAGATTGGTTGATGTATATTTCTATGTATAGTTTTGTGGATTGTTCATATTTCTATGACCCTCACTATACTCTTATGTATATGATGATAAGGTTTATGTTTTGCATCCTATGAGAGCAGTACAGATTTTTGGTTTATGTAGAGACATGTAGTTTTATAAATTGAAATGTATGCTTAGTTTTTGGTTTGGCATGGATTTTTGTGAAATTTGATCTTTCATAATATATATACATTGAGTGATTTATTCTTAATGTATTTTCATGCACCACTAATTTCTTAGTTTATCACATTTCCATTATGTTATTACTAGTGATCCTAGGCATTACTTCATCCTAGCTATGTGTAGTAGGATAAGGTGTTAGACAGTAATATTGAAGCTAGTTTACTATGATGTTGTATAATGTGTGGGTTACTCGTCAATTTGTGATTTTAGGTTACACATATGTATAGTAGATGTGGTTATGATGCTAGTAGGGCTAATAGGTTAGGAGGGCCTAATGTTCAGTAGGTGCAACGTCCTCAAGCATCTAGTAGTAGTCCTATAAATAGGCAGCCAAATGTTATTCAATAGCAACTACATATTCTGTAGTAGCATGTTGTAGCTAGTGATGCTCCCACTCCCACTGTTAGGGAAGTGGTAGTGGTAGTGGAGGCTTAGAAGATTCAAATAGGTAGCCTATCAGCAGGGAACTAGTTGAGAAATTTCAAAACTTAAGGCCTCATAAATTTGATGGCATCAAGAAGCCTACTACATTTATAAATTGGTTGGAGGAGTTGCAAGAGGCCTTTCATTTGATGAACTACTCATTAGTTTAGTAGACTTTATTAGCATTATATTAGTTGGTTAGTACTAATTGGTGTTGGTGGATGATTAAGGAGTAGGCCAAGGAATGGACTAGCCAAGAGATGATATGGGATGATTTTCTAGCATCTTTCAAAGCATGTTATGTGTCTACTTAATATGCCCAGGCCAAGGAGGAGGAGTTCTATCATTTATATTAGGGTAATTGGTCTATGGTAGAGTATGATGCTTGTCTCTCTAAGCTTAATAGCTATGTACCTTAAATGTATACAAATGCTTAAGCATGAGTAAACAAATTTGTTAGATATTTGAGGCCATCTTTGAAGAACCACATATTACCCCTCAGATTAACATCCTATGATGAGGCTAGAGTGGTTGCTATGGATCTAGAAAAGAGCCAGTAGGAAAATGTAGCTCATAGAGAGAGAAGGCAAGGGCAGAAGAGAGGACTAACATTTGGAGGTAGGCGTAGCCCTTCCAAGTAGTCTCATGGACATGGAGATGAGTGTCCAATACTAGCTTGTGATTCTTCTATTGAAGTTGGCCATGGATCTATTGTTTGTTATAGAAGTTGAAGAGCCTGGCCATTTGCAAAGGGATTGCCAAAATTTTTTTGCATGTGAACAACTAGGACATCAGACTAAGGAGTGCCCAAAGTAGGCAGGTAGTAGTAGAGAAGGCAAGGACTGAGGATAGCAACCACTAGTTCAAGGTGGATGTGAAATATCTATCACTTAGCTAAGAGGAATGGACCAGAGGACCCAAGGATAGGTGTACATCCTAACAAACTAGTCATTGGACATGTAGCCAAGCATAGTGATGAATATATAAGGTACGATTTTAGACTTTGATATATTGATTTTATCTGATCCAAGTGCTAGTCATTCTTTCATAGATCCTAGTGTTGCACATCATGTAGCTCTTGCATGTCATTTTCTTTCTCTTGGGTTGATAGTAACTTTTACTAGGGATCATGAGATTCAAGTTGATTAGGTATGTATAGGTGTGCCAATAGCATTGAAAGGTGTGTAGCGGATTAGTAATTTGCATGTTATGATCATGAAGTATATGAGGTAATTTTGGGAATGAGTTAGTTGTCATAGTCCAATGCTAGTTTTGACTACTGGCAAAAGCTCCTAAGATTAGAGCCAATTGATGGCACTCCAATCAAGGTACAAACACATCCAATATCTATGTGCTTGGATTTAATCTCCTCTTAGATGCATCATAGGATATTTTAAAAGAGGCATGGATGCTTTACGGTCATAGTGTATAAAATAGATATGATGGAGATAGATTAAATCATTGTAGTTCATGAGTTTTTTGATGTATTCTAGTCAAAATTACTAGGTTTTCCACTAAGGTGAGAGATTGAGTTTGAAATTGAACTTAAACTTGGTACAGAGTCTATTTCAAAGGCTCCACATAGGATGTCTCCCATAGAGTGAATAGAGCTAGAGATCTAGCTATAGGAATTACTGGACAAAGATCTCGTTCAACCTAGTATATCACCATGGGATGTACTAGTGTTATTTGTTAAAAAGAAGAATGAAAGTTTGTGACAATACATAGATTATAGGTAGCTAAACCAACTGAGTATGAAACATAAATATCCTCCACCATGCATTGATGATTTGTTTGATCAACTTCAAGAAGCTCATGTGTTCTTAAAGATTGATATCAAGTTTGGGTATCATCGGGTGTAGGTTCATAAGTAAGATGTGTCAAAGATAACATTCAGAATCTGATATAGCCATTATGAGTTTCTAGTGCTTCCATTTGGATTGACAGATGTATGAGTAGTTTTCATGCATCTCATGAACAATGTGATGTGGCCATTCCTAGATCAATTTGTGATTATATTCATAGATGATATCTTGATATATTCGCCTAATGAGAAATTGCATGCAGAGCACTTGTGGATGGTATTAAAGACTTTGAGGAAGTACTAGCTATATGCTTAGCCATCCAAGTGTTCATTCTAGCAATCATAGATTCAATTCTTGGGGCATGTGGTATTAAGAGATGGTATCTCTATGGATCCTACAAAGATTGTGGTCGTTCATGATTGGCATGTGCTTCAGTTAGTAGTATAGATGTGAAGTTTCTTGGAATTAGTAAGTTATTACTATAGATTTATGAAACATTTTTCTTGAATGGCATCTCCTTTGTCTCGATTATTGGGGAAGGAGACTAGCTTTGTTTGGCGCTTAGCTTATTAGGTTGCATTTGAGGAGTTGAAGCATAGATTGGTGACTACTCTAGTGTTAGTATCTCCTACACTATGACACCTAGATGATGTTAGCATTGATGCTTCAAGGGATGGATTTGATTGTGTGTTGATGCAGGATGGATAGGTTGTGGCTTATGCATCTCATCAATTGAGACTACATGACACTAGAGATTCTATGCATGATCTAGGGTTCGGTGTTGTGATATTCACATTGAACATTGGATGAAGTTATCTATATGTGGAGTAGGCTAGTATTTGAACTAATCATAAGAGTCTTCAATACCTTATCAGTTAGCTATAGTTAAACCTACAACAACATAGATGGATGCAATTGATTGCTAACTTTGATTTTACTATTAAATACAAGCCTGGTAAAACTGATAAAGTAATTGATGCATTAAGATTAATAGATTGACAATCCAATTAGATTTGCAGGAGTAGATTCAAGATCAATAGCAACATGTTCCATGGTGTTAAGAATTAAGATAACAAATCACCTCTAATGGACCATTCTCTATGGATAGTCATGGTGTGTTATGGAGGGATGATCAAGGATGTATTCTAGAAGCTCTATAATTTTAGTTGATGGATGAGGCCTACATGAGTAGATACCAAATGCATCAATGTAGTTGAAAGGTATACTAGGTTTTATGATGGATGTATTGGTGGCATGGTATGAAGAGTGATGAGTGGCGAGGTACCCCTACACTCAACCATACGAATACGAGCGTTTTCACGCGCGATCCGGTTGAACTCCACAGACGGACTAGTTGTGGCACCTAGACAGTTATCCTTAGGTCGCAGTTCATTGTCTTCCCACCTGGACTAGTATTATATTTGTCATGTATAGTTTAGTCCAAAGTGAGGTGTATGATGGGTTTCCTAATCTAATGCTACTCCTGAAGGCAATGGAAAGTAATATTAACTAAGCTAGGAGGAAAGGGTAAGAGAATCTAATCTAGCCTAAGTGC
>MNCI01022324.1:362104-372200 GCA_015680685.1 Gnetum montanum
TTACATATAATAATAGTTATAAGGAGAGTTTGCGAGTAGCACCATATTAGATATTATATGGTAGGCCATGTAAAACACCTTTATATTAGGATACCAAAGAAGATCGCTAGCAGGTAAGCACAAATTTGGTAAGGTAGACCATAGAGCAGGTTTACAAGCTTTAAGATAGATTAGGAGCTACACAAGATATGCATGTAGAATATGCCAATTGACATTGAAGACCACTAGAGTTCATAGTTGGGGATCATGTATTTGTTCATGTTTCTCACTTGAAGAGCCTTACACGATTTGGCCAAATGGAAAAATTGGCTCTTAGGTACATTGGTTCTTTTGAGGTGTTACAAAGGATTATGAGAGTGGCCTATTGGATAGCATTACCTCCTCATTTAGCACATGTACATGATTATGTAGAGTAGCTAATAGAGATTGCTAGTCGCATGATG
This sequence comes from Gnetum montanum, assembly GCA_015680685.1. Classification (NCBI taxonomy): domain Eukaryota; kingdom Viridiplantae; phylum Streptophyta; class Gnetopsida; order Gnetales; family Gnetaceae; genus Gnetum; species Gnetum montanum. Next base: position 362,548 of record MNCI01022324.1, read on the forward strand.
TGGTAGCTATGCAGTAAAGTTGTGCTTATGATCAAGATTTTATGAAGTAGACATGGAGCTTTAGAAGCTACTTGGGAGGTAGAGACTGAGATGCATGCAACTCATGTTAAGATTTTCTAGGAGGAAAGAGTGTTACATCCCTTGCACATACATTAGGTATGGCTATACAGTTATGATTTATACATTACGTGTGTAGTCTCAGTGGATTATCAGGGATGAGTTAGTTTGTTATGATTGAGCTTTATATGTTATGATTATGATGTCTTTACATGCTTAATTAACAATGATTATGTATACTAGTCCTATGTGATATAATTAGCAAGGATGTTGGATTGGGATACAAGAACAACTATTCGGTATGTATTTATGCTTTATGTGTGATTTTGGTATTTATTCATTTGAATTATAGCACTATGTTGTGTGATGTTTGAATGTGATTTTAGCATGTGGATGTGTAGAGCATTTGATATGGATCTTGTACGTTCAAACTGATTTTGATTTAGAATCCTAGTATGTTTGTTATGCATGATTGAAATGCAAGGAATTAGTTACAGATGAAAAAAATGCTTATGAAAAAAAAATATAGTTTAAAAAAATTAAAGACAAAAGTTAAAAGTAAAATTCTTTTACAAGTGCACATGACATGTGATGTTAAAAAATAAGTAAATGTTGTATACATAAAGTATAAACTTTGTACATAGTTCAGTTATTTCCACCACCTCACCTCACCACTTATTAAGGAATTTCATTATTTTTTTCGTTTCTGTGAACAAAAACTAAGTTAAACCCTGTTTTTCCCCATTCTTCAATTTTCTTTAGTTTCCCACTCTTTTTTTGAATTTGAAACTTCGTGGATGGAATTTTCTTTGCTTTGAAATTGGATTTGGGATTATTATGATTGTATGTACATGAATATGAAACTTGTTTAGAGTGAAACTAAGTTTTTTTGGATTTCTAAGGATTTTATGCTTATTTTAGATTTTTGTCTTCAATAATTTTAATTGGTGGGTTGTCTTTACCTTTTTCCTATATTTTTGTATTGAATTAGTGTATATGATCATGTGATGTGTGCATGTGGGTCGAATAGTAAAAAGATTGAGTTTTGATATATTCTTTTGCAAATCTCCCAAAATTTTATGGATTTAATTACAGATTATTTATTAATAAATATGTGATGTAAGATATGATTTGGACTTGTGGAATATTAGATGTGATTTTGATGAGACTAACATTGTTGGACTAGTATATTTTATGAGCCTATCATTGTGCAAGAGTTTCTATTATCACTTGTTATAATTAAATATTATTATTTATTATTTTATTGATTAAATTTTAAACACACATAACCTTTTTTCCAAGAGTCTGATTAAGGTGAAATTAGTGTCATTAGGATCATCTTGAGATGTAGTTTCTAATTGTGGAATTTATTTTTTGTTTTAATAGATATCATCTTGAAAGTTATAATAGTGGTCATTTTTACAAAATTATATGTAGTTTAAGAAGTAAGGTTGTAGCACACAACTTTGTTTTGTTAAGTTTTGGTATTGTTTTCATAAAATGAATGTGACTGTTAGGCATGGATATATGTGGTTATGTTATATTGATTTTAGATGTGTTGTGCTTGTGACATATGTTAGCTTAAGCTAGCCTAGGTTTGTACATGTCTTCACAATGACACTTGTAGCAATCATTAGTAGGTGGTGTGTTGAACCCAAAAATTTGTTCAATTTTAATAAGTATTTTTGTCAAACTTATGCATTTTAATTAATTTCATTCTATATTTCATTTAGTTAATTTTTTATCTAAGGATTATTTTATTTGTTTATGTAAGTGGTAAATATTAGTTTATTATTATTTTATGATTAATTAATTGGTGTGGTTTAGTTTATTTTAAGTTTAGTTTAACTAGTGATGAGACGCGATATGCACAAGCCGTGATATCGCGGTCCGCCACCAAATCTATAAATAAGAGGCGGCACTCCCCTCATTTCTCATCCTAGGCTAGAAGTAGCGAAGCTCTGGCAAATTGATCACCCTAGAGATAGAATATTTTCCATGTGCCCGCAGTAGGAGTCCCCCAAGTGAACGGTTCTTTATTCGAGCAACTTTGTACCTGAACGTAAGTTGTGTACGGCAATAAAGATGAGCTTTGTAGATAAACCTTGCAATACATGGATAGGCTTATTTAATGTTATTTACTGCTTTCCTAGTAGCACGGAATGAGTACGACTTGGTTACGAGCATTGACGAATGTGTACGGCTAGCCAAGGAATCAGCTACTCATCGCGATTAGATTCTCTCACCCTTATCTCCTAGAACGTGGGATGAGTATGACTTGATTACGAGTATCTACGGATGTGTACGGCTAGTCAAGGAATTGGCTACTCGTCACACTTAGGCTAGTTAGGTGTCTTAGTACAACCGCTTCGAGCACGTGCGTTACATGTGGTAATTCCAGTAACGATTAGCGTTTGGTAGCCACAGTTGCATAGTTTAGGGTGCATATGGCAAGTGGGAATGGATGCTAACGCTAGGACTTAGCGCTGTAATTAGAGTTAGTTTTAGTCTCTCAACCCTTCACCCCTTAGGATAGGAGATAAACCAGAAAAGACCAAAAAAATCATATACCTCGGACTTACTTAACTATACACCATGACAACAACAAGTAAGTCTGGGAAGACAACGATTAATTAACCCCACATGTTCCTTGCGGCGTTTAGGCATTTAGTTTGTGGAGTTCGACCGGANGCTTCCAGATTTGAACCTGCCACCGTCGCTGTCATCAGATAACAATGCCAACAATGATGTTCTTAGAATTTTGNAACTAGTACAATGTATTATTATATATACCTCATATAAATCATATTATATTATATATTTTACATAAACTATATTATATGTATATATATATATTATATACAGTGACAGGAAATACAGGTTGTTGCTTCCAGATTTGAACCTGCCACCGTCGCTGTCATCAGATAACAATGCCAACAATGATGTTCTTAGAATTTTGCTGGTTGTGAGTTATCTAAATTATATTATTCATTTTTTGTAATGTCTCTCCCACCATTTCTAGCAAATTCATGATGTAGATTTGGCACTTACACCAAAAATAATGGATTGGTATCAAATTTTTCCGCATCTATTTATTATTAAAATATTTATTTTTAAACATCGGTACAGACAATGGCATGGTGGAGATTGATGAGGATAAGGCACCAATGTGGTAGCGAATTTCGCAGATTTATTTTCTTCTTGGATAAATGCATGGAGCATCACATATGCCTCTTTTGCCACTTCCTTGAGAATCCATATTAATTTAAAACATTAAAAAGCCAAGATTGGCAGAAGTACTGATTTTAACGGATTGGTATTGGGTTTTGCAACACCTAGATATTATTGTAATATTTATTTTTAAACCTGGTGGTAGTATATAAAAAAAGATTCATTAGGCACCAGAAAATTTAATTTTCTTTGAAAGGAAAAAAGGGGATTACGCATACACACCAAAAAAAAATTCATTTCTGTTGAGAAAATAGGAAGAAGAGTTGATACCAGTAAATTCCATGTCACATTGGAATGAATTATGCTTAAGATCTATTGAAGATTTGTTGAGCCTTGTGGCAATTCTTATAACTTACAATCAAATTGCTGCATTGTGGAGATAGCAGAGCAGGATTGCAATTTAGGCAAGCCTCCTTTGTAATCTTCAAATTATTATTTATAATTCCAATTTGATTTAATTATAAGTCTTTATTCTTGAACTTATGATTAGAAGTTAAGATAAAGGTTTATAATTCTACTTATGAGTGACATGCATAAGTATGGAATTTAATTGGATTCAATTCTAATTGTTTATTGTCTTGATGATTTCTTTGACTTTTTAATCGTTCCTCCACGAGATATGACTCGCGGGTCAATCACAAACGAGGTGACAATTTCTACAATGAAATAAAAAGGAAAAATAAATTTTAAAGGTATCCAACACCAAATTTTGCCTGGCTCATCATGGTGCTAGCATAAGGATGGGGACTAGTTGATGATGAGGCATCCTAAAGGTAGTTATGGATTGACCTCCACTATGATGCATCAGTGAGGCTCCTATCTCAAGCCTCATCCTAAGAATGGGAGAGTGTAGATGTGTTTGTCCCTATGATCAATACGTGACATAGGTGTGTTCGTCCCTATAGCTAGTCCTCTAGAAAGTTAATGGTTACCAGTAATAGGTTGATGGACCCTAGTACCTATTGTGTTAATAAAAGACCTACAAGTAATTGTTATTTATGGGAGCTCATGGCAACATTTCACATGCTATACTAAGTGTGGATATGCTAGCAAACACATGGGAAAGGTGTATACGATGATATCAATTTATGAGTCATAGTGTGGATCATATATCTTATGATTGATCTATGATTATATGGTTCATGTATTGTTTGATGGTATGGAGTGGGTATGATGGCATGGATGTGATAGCGAAGATGTATGTAGTATGGTGTAATGGATGTATGCTTGATTATGTATAACAACAATTATATCCATGACTATTTGATAGGCATATATTCACTTTAGTAATGATTATGCCAGTGTTATGTGTAATATCATATCTACATGTGTTGCTTTGAGCGTGTGCAAGACTAATAATTGATGTAGGTTGCCTTGTGCCCTATTCCTCTCCTCTAGTGTAGCACTTATTGTCCATCTAGTAAGGGAAATATAAAGGCTTCCCACTTAGTTTTGTATTAACTTTATTTAGTTACAGGTGGAAGCTGTAGGAATGCAAGCGAGCACTAAGAGAGAGAACAAATGAGGAAAAAATATTTGGGGATTGATTAACATATATTTTTGTGTATAATAGTGTGGATTGTTCATATTTGTATGACCCTTACTAATGAGTAGCGAGGTACCCCTACACTCAACCATATGAATACGAGTGTAGCACGCGCGATCTGGTCGAACTCCGCAGACTAAGTGCCTACACGTCCCATTGAACACTTAGGGTTAATCATTCATTGTCTTCCCAGACTTACTTGTAGTTGTCACGGTGTATGGTTAAGTAAGTTCAAGGTATATGATTTTTATAGCTTTTTATGTTTTATGTCTCCTATGCTATTGAGGTGAAGGATTGAGAAACTAATTACTAACTCTAACTAATGAGCTAAGTCTAAATTACCTAGCGTCAGCATTCGTTCCCACTTACCGTACACACCCTGAACCGATGCAACCGTGGCTACCAAATGCTAANTGAACACAACTTGTGTTCAAGTACAATGCTGCTCGAATAAAGATCCGTTCACTTTGGGACTCCTATTGCGGGCACATGGAAAATATTCTATCTCTAGAGTGATCAATCTGCCAGAGTTTCCCTACTTGTAGCCTAGGATTAGGAAATAAGGGAGAGCCGCCTCTTATTTATAGATTTTGCAGCGGACCACGATATCGCATACGCAATATCACAAGGGAGGACGTGATATCGCGTACGCAATATCGCAGCCTATGCGATATCGCGTCACATCACTTACTCTACTCTTATGTATATGATGATGATGTTTATAGTTTGCATCTTGTGAGAGTAATATAGATTTTTGGTTTATGTAGAGACATGCAATTTTATAAATTAAAATGTATGCTTAGTCTTTGATTTGATGTGGATTTTTGTGCACTTTAACCTTCCATAATATATACACATCAACTGATTTATTCTTAATGTATTTTCATGCACCATTGGTTTCTTAGATTATCATGCTTCCATTGTGTTATTATTAGTGATCCTAGGTATCACTTCATCCTAGCCAGTTTTAGTAAGGTGGGGTGCTACAATGTCTCTACTAAGATGTTAGCTCTTAGTATGGGATGTCCCTAATAATCTTCTGAGACATCTCACAACTTGCTGAGATGTCTCATATAAGACATCTCATCCATGACTAAGATGTTTATGCCCTATTCAAGATGTCTCACCTACAAGTTTCAAAAAACAATGAGACAACCCAAGCCTCAAGCAAGATGTCTTAAGTGATCATTTTCTAACTATTGCAAGGATTTCAATGGACATCTAGGAAGAAACAAACCTATAAAGTGATGACAAACTTAACAGAAATTTTTTTAAAATGAAGCAAGAATTATATACATCTCTGTGAAGCTAAGGTTCTTACCTCTTGTATCTATTGTTCTGTTGTTTATTAAACTTTGATGAGTAGCAGGTATTTCCTATACCCAACCATACAAATTACTAGTGTGTACATGCAATCTGATCAAATTTTATGGACTACATTTTACCTAAGTGACTATTATCCTTAAATGGTAAAAGACATGATCACTATTCATTGTCTTTCCAGTTGTCACTTGTGGTAACTCGTTGGTATGGTTATGTGTGATTGAGGTGTAAGATATTTATTTTTATAATTTTCTTTATCTACAAATTGATTAGATAAAAGAAGGATTTATTATTTAAATTTAGTAATTAATTAACTAAACTATCCTAAACATGGAGCACCCATTTCAACTTTCTTTACACATCCTGAACATATACTAATATTGCTGGGTTACCAAGGACTAATATATTATGCTCAAAGTAGTTGTATTCATGTTAATTACAAATTAGAATATTAAATGCTCATGATAAAAAAGTAAATTGCATTTAAAGTAAAACACGAAAAAATAATGTTAAATTAATCCAAGTGTTATAATGGATGAAAGAAATCTTGATTTTATTGTTGTTCATGCAACTATGTCTAGGTATATATTGCACTCGAATAAAATGTTGTACAATCAATTCGATCCACATTATAGATACTCAAAGGAAAACATTCACTAAGCTTTATTAAAAGAAATTACAAGAGTTTGGCTAAGGTATTAACTAAATGATGACATAAATGTGGTGGGTGTATGCACTTATATAGACAACAAGTAGATTAGCATTGATGCACATGCGTTAATACATCTTGAGATGTGTCAACAGGGATGCATCAACGAGGTTGCATCGATGGGCATGCATCGATGCAATTATCTTATTTAACATTTCATCATATCCCCATGAATAACTAAAAACTCATTCTTGAGTGAACAAAAATGAGATTGAGTTTCTTACAAAATTTTAGGAAAGTATGGGATGAATTGACTGACTAACAAACTAACTAACTCTTAAGTACCATGTGGTATAAATTACAAAATTGGTGTAGTTTTACAAAAAATGTGAATACTTAAATAAAAATTATAGATTCCTATTAAATGGATGGAAACAAGATGAAGTCTTCACATTATGCCTTGAGGTGGAAGCTTCTATGATGCAGAAGGTCCTTCATCACGTCCCAATGCTAGCAGAGGCCTTGGTTGTCTTGCTTCTACTACCAAAAACTAAAAGGTATTCAGGAGTGTCTTTATTTTCTCCTCTTTGCCACATAAGTTATGAATAGTCTAGGCTACTTCACCTAGATGTGCTAGTGTTGGAATATCCCACGAGTATGATAGTTTTGAAAACATTTTCTTCTTGTTGATGAACCATGCTGTGAATTGTTTACGTTCAATGTCGAATTTACGGATAAGATTTTATAGCTCAGGATAGTCACTTATTCTTCTAGTTAGGTTCTTAGCAAGGGATCTTTGATTAGTGAATTTACACTTGAGAACCTCAAGCTCCACACTTAAGAGATCTTTTAGTTGGTTTCCTTGTGGAGCTTGAACTTTGCCTCATAAAGAAGGTAAGAGCTGGCCACTTGCTTATCTAGTTTTGTCCTAGGCCTCCCCATGGTTATTAGTAACAAGCTTACATATTAAATGTTAGCAAGATCCATATATTCAATCATCTCCTTGAGTTGTAATTCCTTCATATGAATCTTTGCTTGGTTATAGGCACTGAGTCCATCAAAGATGGACTGCCATATATCACTTCTTTATTGGAGTTACTAAATGGCCTTGTTCAACTTCATCTTGGCCAACTTAATTTTCTTTTCATTGACCTCTTTAAGCATTCCAACCTAGTTCCTATAGTTATTTTTCACTCGTTTCATATTTTAGGGGTTCATTCTTCTTAATTACAAAATTTTAACAAAGGGTCTAAACCTCTTTGATCAAGACATTTCTATTTTCTACATCCAAATTTCTCAGATCCAAGTTTACTTTGACAAGTTGTTCCTATAGTGAGTGAATGTACTAAATCATTTGATCTTTTTGTTGCTCAACATTTCATAGGTGATGATTCTCAAGGGCTAGCACTAATTTTTCTTTGCAAACCTAAGACAGGTCACAATTAGTGTTATTGACCATTGTTTTTAATAGTTTTAATAGTAACACCTCAAGGATTACCTCTCCTTTGCATTCTTAGCCTCTTGGTATCTTTGTAGAATTAGAGATATGGATTCTAAGATCTGCAACTTTGATGGCCAACCTTTGATCACTAGTTATGGTCTCCTCTAGTTATGCATTGGAAATTAGTAGCTTACCCCTTGTATCCAATAGCTGTGACTGGGTGGTTAATATATCTTCTAGATGATGAAAGATCTTTGGAATTAGTTACTTGGCTTCCACTAGTCATTTTAATACTTCCTTACGTTGGGTAGCAGCCATCCTTCTGCTCCTTGTTGCTACTAATGTTTGTACATCTACCATGACAACAACATTAGGGACAGATGCAATAGGATCATTTAGACCTTTACCAATGTAGTCTACCACCATCTCTACTATTGTCTCTTGACCCTTGTGCAGCATGACCAGGACCATCACTCCTTCGCTTTCTTCTAGCATCACAAAGAAGACTGCTACATTCCTAGAAATTTTAGGAAATGCTTGTTGTAGAATGAACACAGGAACATTTTTGGTACTATGATTGGAGTGGACATGTGTCTAGTTCCTTTGTGCTGATAATAGTGAAGCCATTTCATTGTTTAACTAGTTAATAGTTCTTATGACCTCATTTAGGTGGTGGCTCATGGCTGGATAGTAAACTGAAGATTCCCCACCACCTCTAGAGGCTTGTTGTTATTACAAATATTGCTTTATGGGATTTCTTAGTTGTTCTACAGTTACCAACATTTTAGGAGTTGTCTTGATGCTGTAGGTGGTGGTGGTGATGGTTGCTCCTCTTCTTGAAGTTTGGTTGGAGCTTTATCCTTCATCATCTTGTACCAAGATGCAGCAGGAGCCCTACAGATCATATCATTCGAGTACTAGGCTATTCATTCCCTTTTACAAAGTTTTTTGATTAAGCATGGGAAGGGAGTATCTTTCTACCCTTTTCATTCTTCTTGAAATATTTTTCAATCTCAAGGAAGATGAGTTATTGTAGGCTAACTAGGAATTTCCCACTTAGAACTGCACATGCCTAGGTGGAGAAGCTATGATCTTGCTTAGTCTCATTGTTGGATTGAGGTGATAAGCTACAATTTTAAAATATTCTCACTCTACCTTGATGAGGGCACTATATTGCTTGTGATCCACTCCATAGCATCATTGAACCTACTCTTTTTTAGCCTTTGGGTCTACTTGGGTATATATCTTTGCCAACTTTACCCTAATGTTGGACAACTTGAGGGCTTCTGTGATAATCTTAACTAAGTAGGAGATGGTGATGTCCTTTGTTTTAATAGTGGCATCTTCTTGTTTGTTGTTCCAAAAGAAATAGGTTTCCCTCATGTACCATGCCCCATTATTGGGGA
>MNCI01022324.1:386515-406882 GCA_015680685.1 Gnetum montanum
AGATGGCTGCGCAGTGGCTTGCGGGACGACGGGAATGTGGGTTTGTGTAGTCATGGCTGGATTAAGAGGGGTAGCTTCTCCGTTGTAAGGAAACAGGGGATTTATGTACGTATGGGGGCTCAGAGTATGGTACGAATGTTCAGACTGGGCTGCAAATTCATCATCCTCCTCCTCCCCATTCTGGGGCTTCAGCATAGCCCGTGTAGCCTGGCTCTTAGCCATGACTAATTGCGTTATAATTTCATGATGATGTTCTGTTAAGGGAATAATGTCATAGGCTGTTGGGGTAAAATCCTGACCCCCTCGGTGGATCATCTCAAAATTTCGCTTTGCTTTGATCTTGGCGCGACTAAGGGCAAGCTTCGCCTGGATCTTGACGCAAATAAAGTTGTATTCCTCAGGGGTCACGACAGTAAATACTGGCTCTTTGCCCTGCAGTCTCAATGACCGACGCGATGGTCCTTGAGGTCCTGCTGCACCAGAAGCTGGTCTGGTAACAGCGATAGTGTTCACAGATGTGGCACCCAAATCAGCGGCGACCATGGCGGTTGTGGTTGTGTAAAATGAATCCATTGGTCAAGTAGGTTAATCGACAATAAACGACTGGATCTGAAAGAAAAAATGATGAACAAAGAAGATTGCGGTTAGGCTTTCTACCCTGTAGGATCCCAAAGGAATCGTTAAAGTAACCGATCTACACCACGCAAGTTTTCGTAAACTTCCCTAGAGGTATTACGTTTACGTTTCGGAGACGCGGGTACAGATCGCTTACAGGGCTACCCGTAAAAAATACGAATCGCAGCCAAAGCCCTCCTTCTAGCGCCAGAAAACTGTAACGATGGAAAATGTCGGCAGCTGGAATGCCAAACAAAATCCGTGTATACAGTCTTAACCATGGATCCGTGCGAGGGCTATGCTGGAGAAAACGAATCCGCAGTGCCCTGAACGGTCTTGTCGATCAGACAGGGACTTACTAAATCAGTAAACCGATGGAGATTATGAATATTTCGTGGAACGATTTGATTTGACGGGTCGTGAAATGAGAGAAAAATGATGTAGATAAATTGTAATAATGATAACGTTAACACGGTAAAAAGAATCAGACACGAGAGAAACGCGTGATTTCAAGATCTATGCTTTGACCTGAAAAGATGAGTATTGGGTATACCAAGTTACACTGGGAGACCCCGACTATCTTGTGTGAAACAAACACAAAATAACAAGGAAACTATCTAAGCAGAAGTACAGAATGGAGTCTAATCTACCTCGTAGGCCAGAGGTGGGATGCAAGGAAGGTCAAGTTCTGACATCTATTGATCAACTGCTTCTAATCAATAGAGCTCGCAAGCCACACCAGATGATCTCTCTATCTCTGATCTGCTCCTTTTGCCTTGGGTAGTCTCTGCTCAGCACTGCCAATGATCACCAATGGAGAAAGTTGTGTCTTCGCCAAAGGGCCAATTGCTCCTGCTGCCAATGCTCAAGCAAAATGTCTCCTGTCTCTCTTAAAAGATGGTGCTGCCAAAAGATTGCCAAAAAATAATGCTCTCTCTTTCTCTCTGTCTGTCTCTCTATCTTTTTGCCAACTGAGGTATTTATAAGTTTGACAACATGTGGAGAAGGCATGGCTGTGATGATACGTATTTCAAACCTTTCGAAAGATCGTTGACTTGACCATCCTTGTGTTGAAATTCGTGACTACGCACAATACGCGCATCTGCGTATTGTGCGTATGAATAACAAATGTGGATCGAGCATGTCTCAGTTGATTTTGGGCTACATTACGCTCGTACGCATTGCATTGCGTGTAAGAGCGTAATAAAGCACGAAAGTAATGGACTCAAGTTGCTTTACGCTCGTTCACGCTGCCAAGCATAGTAGAGCGTAAACAATAATTAACTTGATGATGGATTACGCTGACATACGCTGCGTTGCGTAACGAGCGTAAGATGATCAATCTGCAAGAAAGAGAAAAGAGTTGATCTGTTGTGCTTCCTTTGGATTTTCTTTGACGTTTTCAAAGCTCATTACGCTGCCTTGCGTAACAAAGCGTAAATCTGCTCTTGGACAAAAGACTTAGCGGAATACACGAGAAATCGCATATTACGCTGCTTAGGCCTTAAGCTTCGCCGGATCTGCTGAAGTAAAGTGCCTTCTAATATCAGACTATGTTACGCTAAGTGTCATTACGCTATGTTGTGTACTATAGCGTAAAGACGGAAAACATAGTAAGATAGGAAATCTGCAAAAGGAAACTGAAGTCTTGATGCCGCGCGCCTCTTTGCCTTGCGTTGTTTCCTTTCTGGAATTCTGTCATGTACTTTTGCTCGAATCGCGAATCTTCGCCTGAGGTCAACTCGCAATTTTCACGGTGTTTCAGGGGAGAATGATCCATAATGAAGATCCCTGTAGTTGTGTTCAAATCTCTTCTAGCACAAGCTCAAGAAATGGTTCGAAGTTCAGCTCTTGTTGGATAATGCTCTAAATCTCCTTGGTTCAAACCTTCTCCAAGTAAGCTTCTATAAGTGTGACCTTCAGATTAGGTCTTGGCCTTGGAACTTCATCCTACCTAGATTGGCCTATCTCTATTATAGGAATCTATCAGACAAATTCCACCTTAGGTTCCTCTAGTATAAGTTTGGTAGCATGAGTAACTTCAGCTTCTTGCTCTTGGGGTTATTGTTGTTGCTATTGTTGTTGGTCTCTTTCTCCTCATGGTCACTTTTTCTTGGGTTGTGATGATCCTCCTACCTATGGTCCTCTCTTAGGTACCATGTGTGATCACAAACATAACCTAGAATTAGTTCCTTAGATATGGTCTTTATTTCCTTTGGATACCTTTATTTGTTTAATTGGTTATGTCTATTGGTTAGACATTGTAATTTCATCATTAAATTTTTATTTAGTGATCGTAGGCTTATGATATTATTTTATTCATGTTCCAACAAAGGTTTATTATTGATATTACCTCTTGTGACAATTAATTTAATATTATTTTAATATCTTATTCATAGGGAGTCAGAAAAATTCTCAAAAAGTTTTCAATGAAACCCTAGTGTTTGATATCCCCATGACATAAAGCATACCTTTAGCAGCTTGAGGATCAAAGAACCAGTGAAATTGGGTAAGCCAATCTAGTGAAAAATTAAGTTAAACCAATAATGATTTTTCACTAAAACATCAATTTTAGTTTCACTGTCATAAAGCTCTAGTTTGTATGACTTACCTTGAACTTTATGGACTATTAAGTAAAAGTAACAAGACTTGAACTATGACTACAACACTATTAGTAAGACCTTAGTTCAAGCCTATGAATAATTCTTTGAAAAAGAGTCCATCTATTCACTCATCCACCAACCCTCCTAAAATCCAAAGACACCTAATTTAAAACCAACACGTATACCTCCGGAAACTTAATTTAACCTTTTAATTCCACACGCCAGGTAACTTAAAACACTTTTGTTAATCCATCACCATGGAGTTATCTTAATTTCCGTTTCTCATTTTGGGGCGGGGTTGGTGTGTTCAACACCAAAAAAAGATAATTTAAATTGGGAAATCGTTTTATACCCATGTACGTGTTGCGGTGCTCGAAGAAGGAATTAGTCTCTTGCACTGGATCAAGTCTGCAAAATCAGGGTCACAGTCGCCCAGTATCTGTTGCTATTTCAGTACTTCTTCTCGCAGACGCAGCATTAGCAGCATTACAGCAGAAGATGCGGCGGCAGCAGCTCAAGTGATACGAGAAGACCTTGACCTCTGTAACACATCCATAGTCGCGTTTCCGTAAACCTGAAAAACTTCAGCTTTGTCCATCTTTCCTGGAGAAGCGAATTCCAATTTCCTAACCCTTAGCAGCTGAACTCAAGTCACACAGCATTTTACCTGCGAAACTTGTTCCGATCCTTTTTCATTTGCGGGATTCTTTTTCATTTGCAGCTGAAACTTGAGGCGCAAACATTTGTCCTGGCATTTTTCTCGAAAACGCAAAACCCTTGCCGAGCAAAAACCCCTTCGCGAACGTAAAACCGTGAAGTTTGAACTCTTCCTCCGCACAGAGACTTGCAGCAGAGAAAGGATGGATCCTTCGTATCCTAGGGTTTGAAACAGGGCGAAACCAAACTTACATAAGCTAGAAAGAAAAGTCCATCCGACATGGACGGATCGTCCTATCCGAGATCGAGATCCTCACACAAGCGATCGTCGCACTACGATGACAGAGGCGATGAATCGAACAACGGCCGGCACGGCCACGGTGGCCACAAGAGGTATCACTACAGCTCATCCTCGTCCGCGTACTCGCCGCGAGCACGGCGGGGTTCAAGCTCGGGTTCCACCGGCGAAGTTGCGTTCCGGATTCTGTGTCCCGAGCCTCTGGTTGGAAGCATTATCGGCAAAGGCGGTAGCATTGTGAAGTCGCTACGCCAGGAAACCGGAGCACGCATTACTATCCAGGATGCTGTTCCGGGCTCGGAAGAGCGCGTTGTGCTGATCTCTTCGTACTTTGACACAGAGCGTGACAGGGACGGCATCTCGCCTGCGCAGGAGGCCCTGTTCAGAGTTCATGCGCGGATTTTTGAGAACGGCAATGGCGATGACGAAGACGAGGATGAGCACGGACGAGGAGGTGGAAGCGGCAGCAGCATGATCAAGACGCGACTGGTGGTTCCAAGCAATCAGGTTGGATGCCTCCTCGGCAAGGGAGGAAAGATCATCGAGCAGATGCGTGACGAGACCAAGGCGCAGATTCGCGTGCTTCCCAGCGAGCACCTTCCTCCCTGTGCCCTACCTACCGACGAGATTGTGCAGGTGTCTTTGAAACTCTTCCAGCCTAAACTGCAAGATGACTACTAGCAAACAAAGTCCACATTTTTCTCAAACTTAAAACCTTGTCTTAACTCTTGAACCAGACACATGAACACCTGTGAAATTTAGCACATGCAGATCCTAACTGGATGTTAAATAACGCACCATGTTTTTACTCCGTTAAATAAACCATGTTTCTGAAGAATGCACCGCGTCTTTACTGTTAAACAAAATATGTTTCATTACTGGATCAGCTGTTATATTTTCGATTACACTGTTTCCTTTTGGAGCAATTGCTAGACTGATTTGAAACCTGCTTAATCTTCCCTCCTGGAAGATGAGTAATATATAACTTCATCATCTTGCTGGCCCAGAAGGTGAGTAATATGCAACTGAATTTGCTGCCCCGTGCTGTGTCCACTGATAGATGGTTCAGGTGCCTTCGAAGCTCCCTGGGCCTAGCTGGAACATGACTAGCCGCCAAAAACACTGTTCACATTTTGCTCAAACGTATTTACACTCTTGAATCAAATACATAATGTTAGAAACTTAGCATGTGTAGTACCTAAGATGTTAAATAAAACAATATGTTTTTACTGTTAAACAAACCATGTTTCTAAATAGAGCATCATGTTCTTACTGGTAAACACATTATATTTCTATACTGGATCGGCTTTTCTTTTTTTGGGTAAGCTACTCTTCGTAAACTGTTGTGGTCTGGCCCAACTTGAAACCTGTTCATCTTTCCTGCCTATAACATGAGGACTCTATAACCTGCACAACTTTTGTCTGACAGATGAGTAGTATACAATTAACCAGCAACCACTGCGCATCCTGGGCTGTGCTTACAGATGAGATTTTGCAGGTGTCATTGATACTCTTCTAGATTGACTGAACCATTACTGGCGAATGAAAACACTATCAATATCTTTCTTAAACGTGCTTTTACTCTTAAACCAAACACATAACCTGAAAAATTACGCACATGCAGTACCTCATTGAATGTAAACAAAGCACATCATTTTCACAGTCGAACAAACTATGTTTCTAAAAAGGCACCATATTTTCAGTGTCAAAGGGACCGTGTTTATCCATCGATCAGCTGCATTGTATAGAATATCTCTTCTTGTCCTGATATTAAACTTGCACGTATTGTCCTATTAGAAGATACTACAACTGCATAGCAGAAATTTTCTTATAACAGTTGACTAATCTTTATGGACCGCCAGATTTGCCACATGCTATATCATGGAATAATTCAACAAACCAACAAAATTTTTTTACCTCTGTTTACAGATGATTTTGTCATCATCCTCAACGCCTTGTGCTAAATTCACATTGAAACCCTACTGCAAACACCGATAGCAAAACTTGAATCCCTGATTACAGAAATTTACTTGCTTAATCAAGTTAATTGTTTAATGGAGTCATAACTTTTAAAGGTTGTTTCCTTTTCAGTGGTAACACTTACAGTAATCTCCTATGCAAAATTTTGCAATATTCTCAATCTGAAACATGAATAACTTAAAGCGAAGGCCAGAGGAGCAATTTTGGTGTTAGATGAAACTTGCATTTACAGGTTAAGTTGGGAGGAGTTCATGACCAGTATTGCAGCTATCAAGGTCGTATCGGCTGTCACTGCTTAGGATTGTCTGTCTCTAAACTTTGTATTCGTGTCAAGATTATGCAGGTCTACTTGAGATTCTTCTGTATTATTGCTCAACTGAAATTTAAAACCTAAGAAACACAATTGACATTACTGGAATGAACAATGTTTTATTTTGCATTCTGAATTTTTTTTAGTTTGACTATTAAAACACCCATGTTTTGATCCACTGTTTTTTCTGAAGAAATATTCCTTATTGTTATTATCAGCAATACCAAATTTTCTGTTGCAAGTATATTTACAAATAATCAGAAGCTTGTGTATGCACTACAGTTTGAGTGTCAAGCAGACTTTGAATTTGCTTTTGAACTATGGTGTTACTTTTTAATCACTGTTTTGATTATTAGAATTTCATGATCATCTTGGTGTGCTTTTATATGATCTTTCATAGGTAAATTCATTGTTTCATATTGTGCAGCTTTTTCTAAATTCTTTTTTCTGCATTTCTTCTTTGTACCTGGAAAATGAATAATTAAAGACTTCAATAAAATTGTATTTCACAATAAAAATTTCGTCTTTGCTTTAGTAGCTTGAGAATTTTGACAACCATGATCATGCTTTCTCTTTCTTCCAGGTATAAATTCATGATCTTCATGATCATAGTCAGCACCATACTATCTGTTCATTTTCAACCCCATAGCATTTCATACTCAGAAAATAAAAAGCAAGAGATTGAAACAAATACTATCCACATCATTGAAATGCATATTGTTGATGTAAATACCATAAATTCACTACAGTTTCAACAATTAACAAATGATACTTTAGGGACTTGTTTCATTTTTATTTTTTTGAGTTGAGAAGGTCTAGGTTTTTCTTTTTTCTTTTTTATTTTTTTGGTGGAGGGTGCCAAAGGGTGCCTTAGCATTAGATGCACTGTCAAATTTTGAAAAATTACCATCCTGCCTGTCTGCCTGCTTCATGACCTTCAGAAGTTTTCCATAACTTCTGCAAGTTTATTGTAACTTACTTCAAGAAGTGTGTTTTAACTTTGGTAGTTTGAATTCATGTTGTTCCAAGAGAAGTCTTGTAATCAGTGGTCAGATGGCTCAAAAAATATTAATTTGTGATAAAAAATCCACAAAGTTCATTGAACCAGTAAGCAATGAAAGTGTAATACTGTGTTTTAAGCAACCCCATAGTAGTTCATACTCAGAAAATAAAAAGCAAGAGATTGAAATAAATACTATCGACATCACTGAAATGCATATTGTTGATGTAAATGCCATAAATTCATTACAGGTTCAACAATTAACAAATGATATCTTAGGGACTTCTTTCAATCTTTTTTTTGAGTGGAGAAGCTATAGGTTTTTCTTTTTTCAGTGGAGGGTGCCAAAGGGTGCCTTAGCATTAGATGCACTGTCAAATTTTGAAAAATTAACATCCTGCCTGTCTGCTTAGTTCATGACCTTCAGAAGTTTTCTATAACTTCCTGAAGGTGATTGTAGCTTACTTCAAGAAGTGTGTTTTAACTTTGGTAGTTTGAATCCATGTCATTCCAAGAGAAATCTTGTAGTCAGTGGACAGATTGTTTAAAAAATGTTAATTTGCAATAAAAAATCAACAAAGCTCATTGAACCAGCAAGTAATGAAAGTGTAGTAGTGTGTTTTAAGCCAGAAATATGAATTGCAACTTATAGAAAAATCGGTCAGTTTGTTGTGTTTGGGGGCGGGTGGGGGGTGGTGCGTTTTGTTGTGGATGTAGAGCTAAATCAACAGTTATGGTTCAGTATCGATCTTGCATATTTTTGCAAATTTTGGCTATGCAGCTGCCAATGACCGTTAAAGATATGATAAAATGTTTTCACAGATTCTTGGATGACAGATGTGTCATCCTGGAGTCTATATACTAATAAGTATGTCAGCATTGTTATTTTGGGCATTTCGTATGTGTCACTCAGTTCAATGGGCTAAGTTGAATCCATATTGTCATTTATTAATAATTAAATCATCTATATTTTTGCACATGTATGAGCCTAATTGTCAATATTGATGATTAATGTGTACTATCCTTGTCAAACATTGTGGTAATGGAAATTTTACGTAGGTGCTGTCATATGTTTGCCAATTGGCATGCACATTCTTAAGAAGAATTTTACCATGTTTGAAGTCAACTCTGAGTTATTATGTATTTTAGGTGAGATTGTTATGATTTATATCATTAATGTTATTTTTTAAAGGACTGAACTCTTCTCACATTTGGATACCATGGAAGAACTTTCTGCTTCTATTTCCTTGGAACATTGGTTTGAGTTCCATTACCATGCATTGTTATGACCTGCTAAACATTGGTTTGAGTTCCATTACTACGCATTGTTTTTGTGTCTTTCAAACATTTCTGAATGTTTTGGGATTGCTGTGATTTTACTTGTTTTTAAAACTGGTCCATCTCTCAAGGTTTCAAAATTCCAACCAGAAAATATGCCATTTATTTAAGCTGTTACATTGTTTTGGCAGCAATTTGTGCTAGACACTCGTTTCTTAGAGCTTTGCTTCATGAACTTGCAGCTTGGCATGTAAAACATGAAATGCTATGCTGAGAGGATAAAGAATTATATGATGATGAACTTGAATTATTGCTATAAACAGTGATGGTTGTAAACTGAGCTTTGCTTATGTTTGTCATGTCTCTCAGTTAGACGTTTTATTTAATTTCTTCAAATACAGGTTTTTATCCTCTTATGATATCATTGAAAGTAATCATTTTGGCACACTAAATTGCCTTTATATTGTTAAGCTTTGATCATGGTGCTTCTTCTTATTGCTATCAGACATAAAGGTTAAGTAACATTGCTATTTGTTCATTTTTTTAATCGAGGAGTTCATTACATCGTCTTCTTTATTTTGCAATGATAGTTCTAAAGAAGCTGATATTTATCCCATAGTTTTTAATAATATTTGGGAGATACTATGAGAGTTGATAACAGTTTCAGATTCTCAGTAGATATCGTTTTATTTTTATGATTTTTTAAAGAATTGGCAAGAAACCATGGAACTTAAAATTTTAGGGTACTTAAAATTTTAAGTAAGATCTCGTGCGGCTGAACAAAAGGACTAAAAGGAACAAATCCAGAGAAGGCTCAAACATAGAAGCAAAGCGACAACATAAAACGTTTTCGGGGAATCTCACCCCTCTTCCGTATCTGGTGTTTCCCTATGAAAACCTGTTGTTGTGCAGTGTCAATTATTTAATTCGACCAGGGTGCAATTCAAATCATGCCCATGATCTTCGGTTGTCTGGCATGGATCTTACATACATTCCCGTCAAGCTAAGCATAGAGCCTCCATATACCCACTACAGAATAGGAATTTTAACGAGAATCTCTGTGGAGGGAGACCAATGCGTTAACTACCGAGCTGCAGGCCAGAGCCCCTCAGTATAGTATCATAATCCTAGGCTTGTCTCAGAACCCCTTAGTACATGTCATTTAAAATTCTAATTACAAAATCATGTACATAACTTTCTAGTTTAAATTGCTAGGATAACCTTTATGATATTTGATTAATTTTCAAATTCATATTTTATGTATGTTTTAGAGTTTTTGTAAGTTTTTTTTTTAATTTTAAAAATATTCAATCTCATCGCTACAACTTTTTGCATTCTGTTTTATTCTTTAGAACTTTTGCGTTACATTTTATTTTCTTTACCACTTATATGAAATGGTACTCATACTTTCTCTGTTAGGCATTTTGTAGTCCGCCATTGAACTGATCAATTTTGGACTAGTTTTTAAACATGATTCTTAGCTTATATGCTTTCTGTAAGGTATGAATTTGCTCTAAGTAGCTCTTTGTGCGTTTTCATGCAGATTTCTGGTGAATTGAGTGTAGTAAAGAAAGCATTAAGCTTGATCTCTTCTCGTTTAAAGGGAAATCCTCCAAGAGAGCCTCCAAGAGAGCGTGAACGTGAAAGGGATAGGGATCGAGATAGGGAAAGGGACTGGGAGCATGCATCTCCTTTTCGTGGTCATGGTTTTTCTCCTGAACGTCGTCTTCCAACAGTGGATACCTTTCCATCACATAGTGGTGTCTTTGCAGGTAATGCCAATGAAGATGGCATGCTATCTGGAGCAAGATCTGGTGGCTCTAGAAATTTAGCACACATGTCAGGTCCTTCAGGTTCAGGACATATGCATCCTGATGCTTTTGGATACCAAACCAGTGTTTATGAAAATGAAATTACAAGCGAGGAGCTTGTGTTCCGAGTTTTGTGTCCACATAACAAGATTGAAACAGTCTATGGACAGAATGGCATGGCTGTGAAACAACTGGAAGAAGATATTGGAGTAAAAATAAAGATAACTGATCCAGTGCCAGGTTCAGATGACCGGATTATTATTGTTTCCGCAATTGAGGTATCATAATTTTTTCAAGGTTATTTCAAGCTTTTAAGTTTTTTTGTTTGAATTTGTTATATATTAGATAATTATCTTGGGTTGAAGAGACCTGTATATCTATGTTCTAACAAAGTGTTACGGATTGTTAAATTATAACTTCTTTATTCATATTTATAACTTCTATGTTATTTTCATAATTATGAATGGCAAATTATAGCAAATTGTATAAAAATTATCACTCAAGTGTTCTTAGTGATATTTGTTTTTATATTTTTATTTATGTATATTTCAAAATATTTTAGGTCCCGGAAGAAAACCTTTCTCCTGCACAGGAAGCACTGTTGCATATTCAAAGTCAGATTGTAGATCTAGGTCCAGATATGGATGGGGTAATTACTACAAAGCTTCTTATTCCATCCAATCAGACTGGCTGCCTTCTTGGCAAAGGTGGTTCAATTATTTCAGAAATGAGGAGAGAAACCCATGCAAACATACGCATATTATCAAAGGAAGAGCTTCCACCATGTGCATTAGATACAGATGAGCTGGTTTTGGTAAGCAGTCTTATTTAATGTACATTTCAGGATTCCTTTTCTCATTTCTGGTGGTATGATAAGCAGCATTTTGGCATGCTTCCTTTGGCTGTTGAAACTTCAAGATTTGTTTTCCTATATTTTTAATTGTTTTCAAATGTGGCAGATTGCAGGTGATATTAGAGCTGCACGTGCAGCCTTGCTTGAAGTTACTTCTAGGCTTCGTGGATATTTACATCGGGAAATGGGTATATCTGGGCCTCCCTACTATACTGCTCATGATCCAAGCAGGAGACGATTTGAGCGCAGTTCACCTGGAAGATCATATTCTCCTGGGATGAGCACTCCAGTTGGAAGCCATACGTTGTCAAACTTAGATGCAGGTCCTAGAAAGGTAACTAAATACAAGTGTGAGAAATTTTCAAAATGATCACATGATTTGACTTCCATTATTTTTGTTTCTTTTGATAGTGACCATCTTGTTGTCGTAATCATTTCTGCAATTATTTTCCATTTGCATTAGTTATAATAAATGCGGAGCTTTGCCTGCATCCATGTCTACACTTAAAATTTTATTGTTTTAGTTCTTATTTGAGAACTCTGCACTTGTTTGCATTTTTTTTAATTTGAAAATGAAAATGATCGCCTATTAGTTAATGGGCTTGATACAAGGTAACGTTATCTTTACATTAGCTTCTGTGCTCATTCCTTACAAAGGAAATCTGAAATTCGTAAATAAGATTGTTTGAACTATGCATAGCTGGTTGCCGAATAAACTGTTATGTTTGCTCATAAATATCTGCATCTTGATGCTAGCTACTGACACGTCATCTAAAGTGCTTTCAAAGCCCAAACAATGTGACATGTTGGCCAAATTATAGTTTCTTGTACATTTATAATTCTTTTAATTGAGGTATTTTAATCCACTTGTTTCTCTGCTTTATATGTTTCTTTACTTACATCATGAACCACATCAATGATATACCAGCCTTTTCAATGAGCCCATATGCGTTTTTTATGACGCGTGGATCATGAACTGCTCTAGGTCATTACACACACTAATGAAATACAAGAGTGAGTTTTTTTCAGATTAAAAATAATGAATACGTGTAAAGAATTAAATGTAGCCTAAATAAGTGTAGAGATATGAAAGGAAGTTAATATCTAGTTATAGCAAAGTAGTGAACTCCTGCATCTTACGCATCCTTTTAGATAATGTAGTAAAGTTTGAAAACATTAAAAGCTTTGGTCAGTTAAAAATTCTTCAAGGGAACTGATAAGTAAATCCAGAGTGAACATCATGATTCCTCCTCTAATACTGGTTTATCGGTTTCATTAATGAACCTATCTGTATAGATACTTTGGCACACGGGGGTGGCTAATGGAATGCAAGAGTGGATTTGTTGGTAAAAAATATTGGCAAATTCGAGAGATAATATGCCAGCCCAACTAAAACCACATCATGGAAGGGAGCTTTATGTCTCATGACTTCAGAGCATTATAATAATGTATCAGATTCCCCTTTCAGATGGTGTGTAAAGTTGGAAGCCTCAAGTCCTTTTAGTTAGAAGTCCTTGAGAGCTTAGAAGCAAGTCTATAGGGAATGTCTAAATATTTGTTTCTTACAATGCAAAGCCATAATAGTTTTCAATTCCATGTAGATATATCATCAATGGTGAGATATGAGGTTACCATCAATTGGGAGAGATGGCATAAATGGGAAATACCTTCATCATCATGGTGCCTTTATCCCAATAACATTCGCTAACCTATTAAGGTATTGGAAGGATTTGATGATTATTTTCTATTGCTGGCTGTCTATGCCTTAGTCTGACTATATATTTTTACCATGCCCTCATGTGATACGTGTCAAAGCATTGCCCCATTAGGATTGAACTGGCAACTTGCACAACCACAACCTATATGCTCTAATCAAGTGAGCTATGCTTCACTGACAATGGGATAAATATGCAGTAAAAAATGATTCTGTAAAAAGAACCGAATTTTTTCTTTTCTTTTCTTTTTAAAGAAAAAGTCCATGTTGATTTATCAGCAGTGTTGAGTGCTGATATTACCTTAAAATGGATATTGTGAATGGTATCAAAGGTGATGACTGAATTTATTGTTTCCTCTTAACTGAAAAATAAAAATGAAACATATCAGACCATATAATTGAAGTTGGATGAAACCAACCTTAAACTTTTAAGAACATTAAAGAAGAAAATGAGCATCAAATGAATCACAATCTATGATATATAAATCCATATCTTCACAAAACAAGTATGCAAATCTGAAACCCTGAAGGTTTTATGAATCAAGCGGGGCTGCTCTTAGTGAGGCAGTGTTAAAAGGCTACATTCGAGGATGGTCTATGTGGAGGAGAGTCCTTTAGCTACTATGATTTTGCATGCAGTGCTGCGATCTCCTGCCACTGCAAAAGAGGCCATGCTCCACGCTGTCTTAAGGCACGGACAACAATTTTAAGGAATTTTTTCCTTTTTTTCTAGCAATAATTGATTGCAGGACTCCACTCATGCTCTAGTGATTCAATATTAAAAATGATAACCGCTGTCATCAAGCATTCGTGCAAAGATCATGAGAAAAAGGATAATGTAGTAATAAATGATCCAATGACTTGTCTTCATTAAGGCATAACAAACACTTTCACAGGGAAGTTAAGTATACACGAAACAACAAATTACGTAGTGGGAGAGCTTGATACAAACATTTGTTAGAGAAACAAATGTACCAAAGGTGGAGCCATAGCCTTGCCCTTATTGTTCTTGAGTAGGATAATTAGGATATTTGTGCATAAAATAGTATCTAGTTTATATTGAATATTTATTATCATCATCTTAGCCTTGTTGCAGTAATATAAGGTTGACTGCATGAGTTGTCTTTTGCTATGTACCTCTATCAAGAGCTAAAGCTTGATCTATTTACGGTTCTTTTAGATGTCTTTCTGGTCTTCCTTGATCTATCAAGAACTCTGATGTTATAGCCTTTTATTAAGGGTTCATTATCTAATCTTCTTTGAACATGATTATACCATTTAATATGCCATTCCTGCAGCTTATCTATTATAGAAGCTACTCCAAGTCTTCTTCTAATATTTTAAAAGGATCATCACCCAAAGGCCCAATGCTCATCCTACCAAGGTGGGGTCCTGGGAGGGGCTGTGGATGAGTGTAAGCCTAACCTCTTTTGAGTGGTTGCACCCAGGCACAAACCCAGGTCTGACAACTTGAAAAACAAGCACTTTACCATCACTCCAATTGGTGGTCCCTAAGTCTTCCTCTAGTACGTGTGTTGTGAAATTTGTTTTGAATTCTAACATTCAACATCCATCTAAGCATTAGCATTTTTGCCACACCAATTTATTGCACATGCTGCTTTTTATAACCTAACATTGAACATCATCTAAAATGGTAGGTCTGATCACTGTTCTGAAAAATCTTCCTTTTAGTTTTACTGTTCTGATCTTTTATTGCATAATACACCATTACCTATCTTCATGTTGACTATTCGACCTCAATTCTATTTCTTGTATCCTTAGCAGTTTCACCATTTGATTAGAGCATTGACCCTAAATAGTGAAATGGAACTTTATACATACTTTGAATTATTGCTTTTATTTCATCATTGTTCATACTTTCAATGAAATTACATTTCATGTATTTTCTTACTTTTACTGATTTTTTAAGCCTTTGATTTTAGAGCCTATCTTTACATTTGAGAAGTAGCATTTGCTTGAGATGTATCTACTAATACAATATCCTCTGCAAACAGCATATACTAAGAAATTTCATTCGGTATCTCCTTAGTTCTCCTTAGTTCATCCATAACAATAGCAAACAAGTATAGACTATGATTAGACCTTTGATGCAGACCTACTGTAACTGGAATATTCATTACAATCTTTTCAAATAATATGAGTATCCTGCAAACACACTATGACTAAATCAATTCTAGATTTTCTCATGCTTTCTCCAAATATGGAAAACATCATTGATTACAGGGACCTAATGACTTTCTGCCTGCTAGTCACCTCTACAAATGTTTATGACTAATAAAAATCGCTTGTACTTTTCTGATAATATAAAGCTGCCACATGATTTTTCCTAACAAGGCTATATTAAGCACAGGGAAATCTTTCACCCCAACCAGCACCTATCTAGGCCTTGCATACCTTGTCTCATTTAAACATGTGAAGCATGAGCTACACGGAGGTTAACGGTATGAAATCCCACCGAACTTTTTAAATATATTTTTGCACCGAATAGAGGTGTTGAGTGCAGGACTGATTGATGAATCTCAGCTGCCCAGTTTGGGGATTAATAAATAATTCTTTAATCTGAACCTTTTTTTTTCTTAAAAGCACATGAAATTAGACATATATATAAATATATGTTTTTCTTTCTCATTTCCACGCTTTGATCCACCAATGATGACACCATAAATGCATATTCATTGCCCATTTCAGTTAGGATTTTTTGTGCTTTGACTTCCTGCCTTTGGTCCCCTGTTTCTACCTTCATATGGTCCATGCATCCAAATTCTGAATGCCAGTGCATTCGCTGAGGATCATAACATAAGGTCTTCCATAAGACCTTTTTTGGTTACAGTCTATGCGAAATTCTTACTGTCATATTACAAATTGTGTTGAGAATGGTAGAGTTCAGTAATTAGTTATGTGAAATAAAGCAGCATAACCTTAATAACAATAACTCATGAACACATAAATCTAGGAAAGTAAACTAATGGCATGCGTCTTTCCTTTCCGGTAGTATTATGCTATGTTTATTTAGTGTTAAGGTTTTCCTGGAATTATCTGTATTATTTAAGAATTTGTATTTTGTATGATGTTTAGTTGCTTATACCATTACCCTAACCTTATCCCAATTAGATGGGTCAGCTTTTAAGTTCTCTTTTGCCGTTAACCTTAATCAGCAGCCATTGTTCAGTTGGTTCTAATTATGTATTGTTCTATTAAGTAAACTATGTTTATTTAGTGTTAATGTTTTCCTGGAATTATCTGTATCATTTAAGAACTTGTGTTTTGTATGATGTTTAGTTGCTTATCACCGTCACCCTAGCTTTATCCCAATTACATGGGGTCAGCTTATAAGTTCTCTTTCGTCGTTCACCTTAATCAGGAGCCAGTCTTCACTTGCTTATAATTACACAATTTGCTATCAAGTAAATTTTATGCATTTTGGTGGTCTTTATTTTGTTCATTTTGTGGATTAAGATTCATTTACTTTCAAAATTGTTTTGTTTTTCAGGAGTTCAGTATGCGAAGCTTAACCAATTATGAAGAAAGGACAGCAAAGCAAGGAGGATCAATAGTATCTGGAGTGTACGTGAGCTAAGTTGATATTAATTTCATTTCTATGCATATAGATGGTAAATGTAAATGGACCTAATTAGATTATTACTATAACAATTGTAGGCCACCAGCCGGACTAGTTACTAAAATAACTGTTGAAGTTGTAATACCTGAATATGCCATTGCATCCCTTCTTGCAAATTCTGCAAAAGCAATTACACAGATATCCCAGGTGCCAGATGAGTTTCAATGAGAGGAGTTTGTCATTTTCTAAACATTACAGGAATCATATATACTAAATTAATTATCATTACAGTTGTTGGTTATTATATTTTTTAAGATCACCGTATATTTATAAGTTTTTCACTGTCAGATTGCTGGGGCAAAAATCAATGTACTTGAAGTGAGGCCTGGAGCAGAAAGAAAGATAGAAATATCTGGGACCCCAGATCAAACAAACAAAGCCCAAAGCCTACTTCAGTCTTTTATACTGAATAGCTAGCAGAAAAAGAATTTTACCCAGAGTAGGTTCTTCAAATAAAATAACCAAGTTGTCAGTCTTGCTTGTGAATGTTTTGAATTTAATTAATGTTGTGTTATTCCAGCGACGGCTGCTGCAATCAAATTTCAAATCAAAGCTTTTTCTGCTGGAAGTGAGCATAGCTGGCTTGAATGGTGCACAAAATTTGTAACTGTTGATATACTTGGAGGCATTTTTGTACAGAGCAGATGTGTATTTTTTTCCTTTTGCTTAATTATGCACTCGATCTTCATGAGCATAGAGACGCATATTTGCGGTTATTGATTTATGTTTGCCAATGAAGTCACTGAAATTTCTTTATAAGATAGGTTATTGTACAAAATTTTTTTTTCTTCTGTAGACTGATCGGATTCATGTCATCTGGTGATTTTTATTTTCCTGCTTGCTAAGAGATTGTAGGGCTTCTTACAGGGAAGCACGTTTAAGGTTGTAAGTATTTGTTCATGTTACTGCATTGAAGGAATCTATGCGACAGGAGAACTATTTTTAAAGTATCGCTAGATTCATAATTGTTGATTACGTAACTTTTAAAACTTTTCGGTGTTGATGGACGATTGACGGGTTCGCTTTAAGGTGTGCATTACAGCTTATTAATGTGCGATCAGTGAATCGTGTATAGTGTTTAATACACCCAATTATTATAAATAAATTTCTTATGTCTAAAAGTTTTGAATATAGATTAAACAGGAAATTATTTTTTCTTGATGGTCTTACCTATAAGCAGTAGTTTCTGATCACAATACTTTATCTAAGAGACATTGTATTAATATTTTGTTAGGGTGAGAATCAAACACTAAAATGAGTTGTGATTAAGGAACAAAATGTGGAATCTTGGTTTTAAAGGTTTAAAAGAGAAACCTTGTTCTTTACACATAAAGGTTAGTGATATGATACTGAATACTAACTTCATGTATTAAATATATCTTATATGTGTGTGATCTGAGTTTTGAATTACATCTTAGTTTTTCTATGAGGTATTTCATGGTTGGTTAG
This sequence comes from Gnetum montanum, assembly GCA_015680685.1. Taxonomy (NCBI): domain Eukaryota; kingdom Viridiplantae; phylum Streptophyta; class Gnetopsida; order Gnetales; family Gnetaceae; genus Gnetum; species Gnetum montanum. The sequence continues at coordinate 404,724 of MNCI01022324.1, forward strand.
CGTTTAAAGTTTGGAAGTTGAGCTTGATTTCGATGAGTATGTTGATTATATTTTGCTTGAGTTTTTAGAAAGTTTTGTGTTGACTATATGTTGAAGGGTACATGTAGTCATATATTTCAAAGGTAAGATTTTTGATTTGGAAACTCTAAGCCATGGAATCAATTTTGTTGGGCAATGTTGAGTTATAAAGTTCTATGTAGACTATATATTTTGTGGTGCACTTATGTTTTAAATTAGTCTAGTTCTAACACTCATATAATTTAAGGGTAGACATTTTTGGTGGGGAATGATTTAAAGATGGAGAATACTAATCTTTCTAACATTATGGAAACTATGAAGGAAGCTTCTGATTTTATTTTACCTATTGATTTATACGAATCTTTGTTAAAAGATATAACTTCTTGATATATATTTTTGCAGAGTATTGGATTTATTTATTTAATAAGGGTTTTACAGTGTGATTTAGGACATCCTTGAATGCTATAGAATTAATGTTTTGCATATTTGTTATTTTTCTGAATCTTTTGTGCTTGTCGAATTGAGTAATTTTGTAATGGTTGAGAAATCCTTAGATCTTAAAGATTTTATGGATCAATGCAATATTTTTATTGCTTGAGAATAGAAAGTAGACTTTGATCTCAATTCTTTTGATTATTTTCAAGCTCCTTGCTATATTAAATTAGATTTTTTTTTCTTATTTTTTAGTGTTGAAAGAGAAATTGTTGGCAATATTGGTACAATCCTTAAACCAGGGTCAAAAACATTACTAGATAGTGTGTAGCACATATGTTATTTTGTAGAGATTGATTTATCACAAATGAAGACATATGTAAAACTGAAGGTAGGTAATCAAAGTTTTTTTCAAAAAATTATCAATTATAATTTATCAGGTTGTGAAGGCCATGTTATTGGAATATGTTCTATTCTCAATAACAAAGTTTTTCATGAGGAAAAGAAACAACAATTTTCAGATGAGGCAAATAACAGTAGTTTTCGGCAGACATTAATGAAATCTTCTTTAACAAGTTTGCTACCTTTTCCTCATCCTTTTAATCTAAAAATGTGAGTAAACTTCCAATGAAGAAGAAGAAGAAGACGAAGACTTTTCTAGGAGGGACTAGCAATGAAAATGCAAATACAAATGGATTTGCTGAGTGCAAAACAGAAAAAAGACTATAGCTACTGATTTCAATTCAATAATCGCAAATCTATCTCTTTATCTCTCTAGTTCTACTATTGTTTCAAATGTTTTTCCTTGGATAATTCTTTTTCATTAGACATGGATTATGATACAAATGCTGAGCTTGAAAAATCAAAGACAAGGCCTCCTCCCCCATGTCTCAATGTTAGTTTTATCATGGAAATTTTGGGGCTTTTCTAATAGGTCTTTAGCAAAGATTGCTGGGGAGTACTTTTCATATTGGTACTTATCTTTGGATTTTCTTTTTCTGCGCAANATAATAAATTCTATCAGTTCATTGCTGATAATTACACCAAGTATAATTCTTCTCATTTGAATGATATGAGAATAAAGACCTAATATTAAAAAGCAAACATTTTTGTTTAAAATTGCATCAATGTTTTTATTCTTGAGAAGATATATTAGGAGCAAGATTATCAAGTTTATCTAAATGACTTTCAACCATATTTTAATTACCTACAATAATGCAAGGAACTTTAGGTAAAGATAGAAGATATTTTCAAACCTCTAATCGATCTTTTAAATTATAAGAAGCATAAATATTACAAGGTCCAAAGTCACCTTTTTCACTAATCCAATTAACTCTTCCAAAATCATCAAAACTAAAATCAAAAACTTCTTCAATCCATTTTTTTTATTAATTAGAATAGCAACACCTCTTTTACTAACTTCATGAGCAATAGAAAAAANTCTCTTTTTCAAAGAGATTTTTTATATTGATGCTAATATGTTTACACAGTGGTAGTTCGATGTGTACGGCTAGTTGAGGAATCGGCTACTCATTGCTAGGCTAGAACGTGTGATAAGTATGACTTAGTTACGAGCACCCACGGGTGTGTACGGCTAGCTAAGGAATCGGCTGCTTATCACACTTAAGCTAAATAGGTGCCTCAGTACGGCCACTTCGAGCACTTGCGTTACGTGTGGCAATCCCAGTAACGGCTAGCGTTTGGTAAGC
>MNCI01022324.1:412755-430674 GCA_015680685.1 Gnetum montanum
CCGAAAATACCAAAAAAATCACATACCTCAGACTTGCTTAACCATACACCGTGACAAATACAAGCAAGCCTGGGAAGACAACGAACGATTAACCCCAAGCATTTCTTGTGGTGTTAAGGCATTTAGTCTGTGGAGTTCAACCGGATCGCGTGTGCACGCTTGTATTCGTATGGTGGAGTGTAGGGGTACCTCGCCACTCATCAACTACTTAGATCAGGTCTTGGTCACTAGCATAGATGGTATCAAGTTACAAAGAACATGACTAGATCAGGAGAGATGCTATTATGGAAGAAATATATGAAAGTGAAAAAGGTAAACAAGCATCTCAAGTAATTGTAATCTTTGAAAAGGATGATACAAAGTATCAAGCTTAAAATTCTTACTATCACTAATCTCATTCTCATCCATCTATGGTAGACGTTGAAGATTCTATGCAACAAAAGCTTCATTTTATCTTACCAAAAACTCTTGGAAGAGATGAGGTAGACCCCAAGATCTAGAGAGACCTAATGTTAAGGACCTTCAACAAATCTAAACAAGAATAACCAAGGAGCCACAACAAGAAAACTAGTTGACATTATTCTCCAAGGATTTCATCCTCCTCATCATACTCATTAATAAACTTTGATAAGGGAGAATGTATAAATGATAAAGAGCTGAACAAAGAAATCAAGGATGAGTACTTGATAGGGAGAGAAGAAGAGATCCCAATAATACTTGGAAAGAAGAAGACATCATGATGTAGATGAAAGTAAAAGTGAAGAGGAAAGAGAAAGGGAGAAGAGACATATGAGAAGAGATGAAGGAGAGCATTGAAGGAGCCATTATTACTACCATTGATATGATGAACTTAATGTTATGATGAATCCCTATTGGCTACAAGAAACATGATTAGCATCAATGAGGCTATGCATATTTCGATAAGGCATCAAAGGAATAGTCACATTAAGTGGCTAGATATAAATAACATTTTGAAATTGAAAGGAGGATATAATGCTAATTCTGAACACCAGCTTTAAACCTTCCATGATGCTTGTGCTCTTTAGAATATTAAGAAGGAATGGTAAAAATTAAGTTATTCTCAAGAACACTTATCAAAGAAGTAGAGAGCTGGTATAGATTATTAGAACTAGAGTTTATCTGAAGATGGAGCCAGATATTAGAATTTTTCAATTAAAAGTACTATACATGCTTAAGAGTATCTAATGTGAAAAAGAAAATCTGAGGGTGGAAGTAGGAGATTCATGAATCCCTTGATACAATCATGGACAAATATACTATTTACTCTTATATTAATCCTCATGCCATATATTTTCTCAAAGGGAATAATTGAGGCACATAATTGATGGGTTATGAAACAAGACTAGAGAGATCCTAGGAGCCTATGCCCAAGAAATATTGTTATATATGAGAGCCTACCATGTATTAAGATTACTGGATCAAGTTGCTAAGAAAGATAGAGGTTTTAAAAAAAGAGAGTTTATGGAGGAATACAATAGAGATTCTTCTCTTTGAAAAAGAGATATTAGGGTATGGGAGACCCATAAGGAAGAATTAATGAGATGTGATTCAAAGAAGGCCTTACTAATTCAAAAAATTAGGAATGACATCAATGTAAAGGTCAGAAAGATGTGGAATTTTATAGATGAAAAGTTTACAATTGCATTGAAGATTATAAAGAAAAAGATTAAGCAATTATTAATCAAAGGGAAAGATAGAACGAAGAAAAAAGAAACTAGATTAGATAAATATAAGTATAAAGAAAAAGCTATAGTTATTAAAGAGGTAACTAATTCTAGTTTAAGTAATAAAAATTGATGTGATCTATGTCAATACAAACATCCTAAGGGATGTTGCTCAATCATGACACATTTGCAAGAATGAGGAGCAAAGGAGAATATGTATTAAATCCAAAGTTTGGAAGAAAGAAAATGCCCAAAAGGTTACCTTATCTACAAGGTAACTATAGACAGTTCTATCAATAAAAATTATATCATCCTAATGAGGCTTATACTCAGCTACAAGAGCAATAATAGTAGTAGTGGCAAAACTCATAGTCATGGGCTTTGCCAGCACCTAGACAACAATATCTTTATAGATAACTATACCCTCATGGTTACTATGTTTAGCAATCTATCTATATAGGAAATGCTTCTACTCATGCCTCCTACTGCTAGTGCCATGTATATTATCATAGACTTATAACTACATGTGTAGAATCATCTTCATACATACCTCATCTTGTAACATATCACTCTTAACAACCTCCTAATCCATTGCTACCAGTACCACCATCAACAATGCAAGGAGAGTTACCTCTTGAGCTAGAACAAAAGAATGCAACAAGGGCCATTAATGCATAAGTAGAAGACAATACTAGTAGTTGTAAACCTAAATTAAAGAAGTATCCTTTCTTTAGAACAAGCCTATTAAAAGCTAGTAAAGTTGGAATTTTCTTATAACCGGTAAGGAGAGACATGGCTATGACCCTTGCAATAGTCTTTAACACTTTAAATTCCTTTGTAGAACATTTTCTTTAATTAGAATAGAATTATAACTTAACCACTATCATGCTTGCACAAATTATAAGCCATTGAATTAAGATAGATGTACTTCTCAAGAAGTAAATAGATCTTGGAAGCCCTTTGATTTTCTTACAAATTGTAAGAAATGCTCAATGCAAAGCTCTTTTGGATTAAGGCTAATGAGTGAATCTTATTTCTCAAGACATGTATCAAGCCTATAATTTATCACCATTGAAGAAATGTAATACTAGGTTAGAGCTTGCAAACCAATCTATTACTGTTCCACTTAGACAAGTAGAAGATGTTGTAACCACCATAAGTGCTTGATCATATCCTATAGACTTGTTGATAATTCATGTTGGACAAAATAAGGGAGAGTTTCCAATCATCATGGGAAGAGCCTAGCTTAATACAATCAATGCTAAGTTGAAAATAAGAGATTTTTCCTTGGAAATTTTCAAGGAGGATGAAAAAGAAGTCATATAGATGCAAATAGTTCTATGCACTGCATACCGTAATACAGGATGAAATTACATGTAGAAAGTATGAACTATTAAGAAAATAAATATCTTAGCATGTAGAACTTATGTAGAAGATGTGTTTTTACAACATTGCTTATACTCAACATTGACAAAACAAAAAGGCATCTAGTAGTTGATAATTGAAAGAGAATGTATTGACCTTTTGGTATGTCAAACCCCTAAAAAATGGAGAAATTGGAATATGTGCTTGTGAAATCTTGCAAAACTTGAAAAAGAAAAGAGCTAGCAAGAAATCTTGTGGTGCCTTCTCATTCTCACAGTAACAAACCTCCCTCTTGTGGATGGATGGGTCTCTATTGTATTCTTCTACATTCTGTTGCTTTTTCAGCTCCCCTTCTTCTTTGGCCACTTGCTTAATGAGCCTTTGAATTTAATGGGTCCTTAGCTTAGAAAGTCTTCCTTGAGCTAGACCCCAAGTGAAATCATGTTTTAGTTCTGAGCCCATTTGTGATATGATGTAGCTGATCTCTTTGAGAATATTTGTGGTTTGGGCATCGATGCAACAAAGAATTGTACCTACCCATGGTTGCATCCAAGTACTCACGAGTATCTTATTTCACCCTTGGATTTACCTCCTTAAATTGGACACTTTGGAAAACGTTTGATATTTTTCGTTGAACATCTCTAGCATCATGCTTCATCATCGAATGGATTCCAATTCCAAGGATTGGTACCAACTTTTTACCTCTTTTATGAGTGTCATTGGGAACAATTTCAGCTTTTGCCATTCATTTTCTACATTCTACAAGGCACAGGCATCATGGAAGGCTTGTAAATGAATATGTGGATTTGAATTATATCCCCCTTTAAACTTAGGGATATTGTTCATATCTAATCATTTAATGTGGTTATCCTTCAAGTACCTAGTGGGAATTCTAATAGCCTCTGAAATATTCAACATGTTTCTAGTAGCTAGCAAGGGCTCATCATAGTCATGATGATTTCTATGCCCCTTGATGAGCGACGAGGTACCCCCTATGCACAACCATATGAATCACAAGTGTTCATGCATGATTTGGTTGAATTCTATGGATAGGACTAGTTGTGGCATGTAGATCATTATACCTTGATCACAATTCGCTATCTTCCCTCTTAGACTAGTGATAGCTTTGTCATGTATGATTTAGTCCAAAGTGAGACATATGATTCTTGATGTTGTTATGGCCTTATGCTACTCCTAACGATAATAAAGAAATCAATTATTTAAACTAATTAACAATGAAAAGTAAAGTCTAAACTAGTCTACGGGTGATGAGTGTCCATTCTCAGCTTGTCGCACACATCCTGAATCCACGTATCCACTATTGGGATTACCAAGCGCTATGCTACTGGGAAAACCAAGCAATAACACTGCTAGAATTACCAAGAGAATATGTGTTTATGCTCAAAACTGGTCGTGCTCATTCCACCAATTCATTAACATGCATGGAAATGTAAATATTAATTAAGTACATGGAATATAAATTACATTAAAAGTAAATTTAATCTAAGTCAAAGTACTGCAATGGATAAGAATCAATCTCGATCTTATTGCCATTCATGGAATGTGTTCAGGTATATTGCCACTCAAATAAGATGCTGTACAATTGACTTAAATCCACACTGCGGGCACTCACTGACTATTCTCTAAGATTACAAAATAAAACTGTAAGAGTTCAGCTACTCTATTGACCAAAGAATTGCATAAACACAATTTTGAGTGCATATTTATAGAGGAAAATAGACATTATGTTGACATGGCCACGTTGATGCAATAGACTACATCAACAGGGCCTACTCGATGGGGCATTGTTATTGAGGCTAAGATATTAGAGCCAAGATATTGGAGCTAAGATATTGAGGCTAGGATGTTGGGGCTAAGATATTGAAGCCAACCAAAAAGTTGACTTTTTATCAGATAACCCAACCAACTAATGATTCATCATACCCCCACGACTGAATAAAAACTCGTCCTCGAGTTAATAGGATAGGATCAAGCTTTCTTTACAAAATTAGGAAGGTATGAAATTATTGACCGATGCTAACTATTGATTCACTTTGAGTGCTGCATTATAAATTTTATTTGAGTGGATGCATACAAAATAATAGAGTGACAAAAAGTCTAGACAGACTTTGAAGATTACAAAATTTGCAAAGGTCTTCAAGAATTCGCTAAAGATGATTTTTCTTGTTGTTGCTAGTGGTGGTAGACTTCCAACCTAGATTTTTATGTCGATGCTTCTTTGGTTATGTGCAACATTCTTGAAGGATGGATTGAAATTTCATCTCATCATCCCATGAATCTAGTAAGCATGTGATGCTTGAGTTACTATCTTGTATGTGCTACAATTTTTCCATGGGCATATCCTCCATTGTCCATCTCTTAGCTTTGTTTCCATGCCTAGCAGAAGACCTTCTTCCTTAGGCATTTTTAAAGCATCATCTATAGTTACCAAAGGATCAACATTAGTTTTGGTAAATTTTCCTTAATAATTAACTCTTTTCGGATCCCTTAGTTTTCATTTAAGCACAAGGTGATGACAACATACTATGCCCAAGGCTATGAGGTAACTAAAATTATCAAGTTGTTCACATTATTTTGATCAATTACTATTAGTTACCATGATGTTCAAAAATAGGATGTTAGAAAAAGTTCAAAATTTCAAAGCGGACATCCTTAGCCTCCATGACTAATAAGCGTAACTCTGAAAGCACATAAGTTTTCAAATAATTGAAACCAAAGGTCTGATTTATAAGATGGTCAAGAAATATTGAACTTGAAGGATATTTTAACAAAAAAGTAGGAAAATGTAAAAAAGTAATTGAAAGTGATGAGAAGTAGTCCCAAAATTATACATAAATTTAGAGAAATTTTCATTGATGTTCTAGAAGATGTGAAGGTTAGTTCAAAGCCATGATCAACAAAAGTTATATAAGTGGATCCTCCCCAAAGCAGGCTCCTGCCTGCCCTTGCATAACCACTTCTATAGATGTCCGTGGGCATCCAAGAAGTTAAATGTAGACCATGCCTTTGTTCCAAACAACACACAACTGCCGTGGTTGGGATGTTGCACTATACTACACAAAACCAAAAGACTCATAATCGCATGCACTAGTGAGGTGAATAATGGGATGAGAAGGGATTGTATAGATAGAGATTTAAGGTACTTGACCATTTCCACAATAGGTTCTTCTAAAAATGTGATTAAAATGATCATCATACATATTTGTCCAAGTTTAGACCAAGTCCATACCATGAATAGTAACCTTGCATTGATGTGTTTCTTCCTATCAACCACCATGAGTCCACAACCACCTCAAAGAACAATCATCACTTCAAAAAGAGAAGAAGGAAGGAAGTACCTTAGTTAGAGGGGCGTCTTCAGGCATGGGTAACATGTTGTTCCAGCCCTATAACCAGTGCTTATAGCCCATTATTGTGTCTAAGGGGTGTGCTTTGAATTAGAATTATTATTATTATTTTTCTCTTTTTTTCCTTTTCTTTTTATTTTTTTTAATTTTTTATTTGAAATGGGAACCACACCATGCAAAGATAGAGCTTTCTTTTTATTCGTTGATGGAGGAGTGATGATACGTTCCAAGAGGAGTCATAAACCACACCAAGGAAGACAAAAAGAAAACCCAACAAATCCCCTTGAGGTCACACCCTTATCATTCCCACTTGGTCGTTCCCTCTTTCTTCAAGGTACAATGATCATTGATTAATTTTAGTTTCATGAAAGAAGAACCAAATTATTTCCATGAAAAAGACCTTTTATTGAGAGAATTGGAGGGAAATATAAAAGACATTTATAAAACATAAAGAAAATGACTTAAGAAAAGAGAAAACTATAAAGAAAAGAAAAATATTAAAAAATGAAAAACATATTAAGAATAAATTTTTTTTGGAAGAAATAGAAAAATGATAAGAAATTATAAAAATACAAAGGTGAAAAACACTTATTAGTTCTTGAACCAAGATGGAGCATCTCCCCCATGACTAATATTATGGCCACACATTCGAGAGATTGGGCTACACAATCCCCTAGATATGCACCACTAGTTTTCCATCTATCATTGTTACTGATTTAATTAATGGTGTGGTAGCACATCTAACATTGGTGATAGTCTCGTTTGGATCATTCGGAGATGTATCTTTATTAAACTTAAAGATATTTCTATTTTGGGGGATCTAGATGTGTTTGCTTCTTCTTCTTGACTTTCTATTTTAATTCTTGGGTCTCCATGTTTAATATCCTCTTTTAGTGTATAATCAAAGTGTAAGATATCTGTGTCTAAGTCCTCTATTCGGTCCATTTTCTTAGCTTTAGAATTAATAAGTAGATCAATTACCTCCATGCATCTTTGAAACAATTTTATATTCTCATTTTCAAGCCACCGAATGTCTTATGGTTTAGTGGCTATTGCGTAGATTGGTTTTTGCTCACACACCTGCTCTTGAACTTTCTTATGAGTTGTGTTAAAATTTTGAATTCCTAGCCCACAACTACACCCTTTACTATTAGTAGTGATGCATGGATTCTTTTGGCTCTCCATAGTGCTAGATGCATCACTTCTGTTAGCCGTTGGAGTAATGATGGATGTTGGCCTTTGTGTAGGGTTAGAGGACATTGGTTGTGGAAGGAAGGATGTTGCACTTAATTGGCATTGTGCTAGTTTGGATGAGTTAGTAGGTCCATAAGTGTTGTGCTTATGCATGGGAACTATCCTAAAGAAAGGGTGTTTCCGAGATCGTGGTGGAGATCTACTGGCATTATCATTTCTATGTATGTTTGCAGTACAAGTGGAATTTTCTCATTGATGTCATGGTGCTAAACCTTCTTGCATTATTGGTGGTGACATATGGTGGAGGAAAGTATGAGAATATTGAGGATATGATGAAGGATGAGAGGTGTGAGGTGGTGATCCTTCAAAATATGTCATTGGTCTATGATATTCAAGAGAGTGGTAGTAGCGATTTGAAGTAGAGGAAGTAGAACCAATCAGGGAAATAGGCTATTGAACATAATATCCATGCAGGTTTGGCTGATAGTAAGGGTAGGGCTAGTTCGGTGGTGGCCTCCCCCATGACTGTGGGTTTTGTCACTACAGTTGATGATAGTGTTGAGGCTGGTAATAAGTCCCCCTAGGATAATACGATTGGTTGTGGGACTATCTATAATTACTTTGTGGAAAAGGAAATTTCCTAGGCATGTGCTTTTGTACAAATTTGGGATTCAATGCAAAAGCCCAATACTCATGTAGATGCAACATGACTAGGCAATGGTCGTTCCTATGGTCATATAGGTAGATGTCACATCCATGATCTTCTTTTGTGGTTGAGTCTATAGCCTCTTCTTCTACAACCATTTTTCCTATTTACTGATAAGTGTTCCTAGCTATTTCTTGATTCTTCTTCCTCCATTTATTGTGATCACCTAATTCGTTTTGTGTTACCTTCTCCTCTATAGTTTCTACAAAAGTTGTAGCTTTTTCATTTATCCACTCTGACGTCCTATCTAGCCTTGCCTAGAGTTCTTCAAGAGATTGTTGTAGTGGCAAGGTTTATTGTGAGATCACCTCATTGAGAGCTGCCTCTTTTTCCTCATCATAGATATGGACCCTCTTCTTTTGAAGAGTTGGGTCCTAGTGATATTTCTCAACATTCTCTCATTTACATAGCTCTTCTTGTTCTTTCACCACCTACTCGATTAGCCTTTGTATTTGATGGGTTTTAGTTTGTATAATCAACCTTGAGCATACATCCCAAGGGTCTTTCTCATTTCATTACGAAGCCCATCTATGATGTAGAAAAGTTACTCTTTTTGAGAGAAATCATGGCCAGGACATCTATGTACTAGCAAATAGTATCTATCCAAGGCCACATCCAAGGGTTCATGATTTTCTTATTTCCACCCTTAGATTTATTTTCATAGGTTGGACACTCTTGCATAAGTTTGGCATTTTTCATTGAAAAGTTCTATCATTGTAGAACACTGGTGGATGGAACTTGGTCCCAGTGATCTATACCAACTTTTAGCTTCATTTATTAGTGTCCTAGGGAAGAGTTTAAGCTTTTGCCACTTATTTTCAATATTTTGCAAGGCACAAGCATCATGGAAGGCTTGTAAGTGATGTTATGGATCAGAATCATAGCCTTCCACAAATTTAGGAATATTATTCATATCGAGCCTTTTTATGCAACTTTCCCTACGATGCTTGTGGGATATCATAACTACTTCTATAATCTGCATTAGGCTCTTAGTGGCCAACAAGGTTTCATTGTCATTGGACGTGGCATGGTGAAAATTGCTATTTCTATTTGCTTGATTATGATGGTTTTGATTGTGTTCATGTTGAGGTTTTTGATTTTTCCCATGGTTTTGATTTCTACCCTTATTTTGACCCCATCGTGAAGCTTTGTCTCTATACCTATGTTCATCTTCATCAAAACTAGATGTTGAAGAGGAAGAGGAAGATGAGAAATTAGGAGAGTTGCCATGGCTTCAATGGTATTCCCCATAGTTCCTTAATTTATCTTTTTTTTTTAGGTTTTGAGAAGGTCTGAGGCCTTGAGGCCTTCCTTGGTCTAGGACTTACTTCATCTCCTCTAGGGTTGTCTATCTTAGGTGAATGCAGTCCTTGAGTGTAGTAAGGGTGATCATGAACATATAAAACCCTTGCATGAGGTTGGTCACTTTGATTTTCTTCAACATATATCTTGTTAGTTCTCCAATGAATGTTCTCTCCATACAATGCATTATCGCTTCCTTGTGAAAGAGACATTGTTATTAGTGTATAATATGTGTGACTTAGTATTTTCTCAAAGATAGTTCATTAATGCATTTACAATGATCGTGTATGATATAACTAATTTAGATAACTAGCACCATCCCTTGCAACGACACCAATGATGAGTGTCGAGGTACCCCCTACATCCAACCATACAAATCACAAGTGTTCACGCACGATTCGGTTGAATTTTGTGGATGGGACTAGTTGTGGCATCTAGATCATCATGCCTTGATCACAGTTCATTGTCTTCCCACTTGGACTAGTGGTAGCTTTGTCATGTATGGTTTAGTCCAAAGTGAGGCATATGATTCTTGATGTTGTTGCGACCTTATGCTACTCCTAACGATAATAAAGAAATCAATTACTTAAACTAATTAACAATGGAATTAAAGTCTAAATAAGTCTATGGGTGATGAGTGTCCATTCCTAGCTTGTCGTACACATGTTGAACCTATGTATCCACTACTGGGATTACCAAGCGCTATGCTACTGGGTGAACCAAGCAATAACGCTGCTGGGATTACCAAGTGAATATGTGTTCCTACTCGAAACTAGTTGTGCTCATTCCACTAATTCATTAACATGCATGGAAACATAAATATTAACTAAGTACATGGAATATAAATTGCATTAAAAGTAAATTTAATCTATCTAAGTCAAAGTGCTACAATGAATAAGAATCGATCTCAATCTTTTTGCCATTCATGGAATGTGTCCAGGTACATTGCCACTCAAACAAGACGTTGTACAACTAACTCAAATCCACACTAGAGGCACTCACTAAATGTTCTCTAAGATTACGAAATAAAATTACAAGAGTTTAGCTACTCTATTGACCAAAGAATTGCATAAACATGGTTGTGAGTGTGTATTTATAGAGGAAAATAGACACTACGTCGATGGGGCCACGTTGACGTAATAGACTAAGTCGACAAGGCCTAGCTGATGAGGCCTAGTTGATGGGGCCTAGTTGACACAACAGACTACATCAATGGGGCTTACTTGATGGGGCATTGTTATCAAGGCTAAGATATCGAAGCCAAGATATCAGGGTTAGGATATTGAGGCTAAGATATTGAAGCCAACCAAAAAGCTAACTTTTTATTAGATAACCCAACCAACTGATGATTCATCAACCCCTATCATGGCTATGATACTTATGATGAGTCCTAGTGTTCCTTTATTCTTTATGATGTTTTTTCCCATGTTATTGCTCATGCCCTTGGTTCTGGTTGTCCCAGCAGGATCTACGATCATTCCTATCCTATCATTCATCTTCATCCCAATCTCTGTTATTTTTACCATGGTCCTAGCCTCTACTTTTCTTGTCAGAGTTGGAGGAGGAAGATGATCAAGATGATGATGATGAAGGCGAAAAGGAAGGAGAATTAGCACTTGAACGATGCCCATTGCTTCTTCTTCTTAGATCCTTACCCCAATCACCATCATATTTATCGTTCTCTTGGTGCCTGTCATTGTTCCTACCTCTAGATGAATGGTTGTGGATACCATCTTTTGAGACCCCCTGATCCTAAGACCTATTCTTCCCATCATCAAGGTTATCCATAGTTGACTACAATTATATATTAAGGGTCTCCACATCAAAGATAGGAGGAGAATCTATGTATTGGGAGGTGCCCAAAAAGAGGTCCTTGCCTTCTTTGTGGGTTTGCAAAAATAAGTGATTAGGAAACCTTTTGCTTTTTGAAGCCTCATATTAAGCCTTCATTTGTCAATCTTTTTTCCATTGGGAATTTGTTGGATGATAACCCCAATAGGCATGGTCTTGAACCTCGTACTCTATGTTAAGTCCAACAATGCCTAACTTGATGAGATTGTTCAATAGCATGGTAGGAACAGATTGGTTAGGAGTTAACACAATGTTGCCCTCCATATCCCTCCATCACAACTATTCATCCTAATGTAGGATGAATGTGAAATCTAGAGTGTAAGCATCCAAATGAGTGTAGACAACTTTGAATTGTTGGGGCACTTGCATCTTTTGGTCTTCTCACCTTTGAGTGGATTCACTTACAAATGATGGTGGAGAATCCTCCATGTGAGAAGAAGCCATATTAGTAATTTCTCAAAAGTAGTGTGTGTTTAGTAATATTATGTTTTTTTAATTATTTTTCTATAAGTGTTCTTTTACAACGTCCTTAGATAATTTCATGATCTTTTTTATGTAGCACACTTAGTTAACTAAAATCCCTGGTAATGGTGCCAATGATGAGCAGTAAGTGGTCCCTACATCCAACCATACGAATCACAAGTGCTACACTAGTGATCGAGATGATTTCTATTGATTTTAGCTCATAAATGCACAATAGGAAAAGGTAGTGACTTAAAGACATAATTGTTGTCTTCTTGGCTTTACTTGTATGAGTATAAGCATAAGGTTAAATGTAACCCAAGGTGCATGATTTTTATTGATTTTGTATTTTATTTTATTTAGTCTAAGTGTGGAATAAAGAGAGAATTAATTAATGACTAACTATTTAAGTATTTAGTGTCCTAATCCAACTATCTTAACATAAGCATTTAAGCCCACATTCCATTTGCATCCTAAACTTGCTTTAATGCTACTGGGTTACCAAGTACCTACTACTGGGTGTACCAAATAGCCGCTAGGGGATTACCAAGTGTTAGGTGATATGTTTGAAGAGGTCATACTTATGAATTCATTATAACCATATTAATTAATTAAAGACATTAATTTAAAAATGCATAAGTAAATGAATGCATAAAAGGAAACATTAATTTATTCTAGGTGCTGTAAGAAATGCCAAGAATCTCATCTTTATTGCTGGTGACATCAATGTGTTTAGGTATAAGATGCTCGAATAAAGAACCATTCAATCCTTGGAATCATACTATGGGCACTCAAAAAATATCCTAACTCTAAAATTGCAAGAGCTCTACTATGCTATGGACTTAAGATGCCATAAATGTGATGGGTATGCATATTCTGTATCGATGCATTTAACCATGTGTCGACGATGAGGATGCATTAATGTAGCCCATCAAGTGATTTATCATACGTCATTGTGGAACTACAACAATCCTTGTATAATTTTAGCTATCTAAAATAGTAGCACAATGTCCCCAACAATGGCACCAAGGATGAGCGCTATAGTAGAACCTACACCTAACTATACAAATCACAACTGTTCATGTGCAAATCTATTGAATTCTATAGATGTGGCTAGTAGGATGCCTTAGCTACCTAGGTGATGAGTGGCGAGGTACCCCTACACTCAACCATACGAAACGAGCGTAGCACGCACGATCTGGTTGAACTCCGCAGACTAAATTCCTAAATGCCCCATGGAACACTTGGGGTTAATCATTCGTTGTCTTCCCAGACTTACTTGTTGTTGTCACGGTGTATGGTTAAGTAAGTCCGAGGTATATGATTTTTATGGTCTTTTATGGTTTTTCTCCTATGCTATCGAGTGAAGGGTTGAGAGAGCTAACTAACTCTAGCTAAGGACCTAAGTCTAAATTAACTAGTATCAACATTCGTTCCCACTTACCATACACACCCTGAACTATGCAATTGTGGCTACCAAACGCTAATCGTTACTAGGATCACCATATGTAACGCATGTGCTCGAAGTGGTTGTACTAAGGCACTTAACTAGCCTAAACGTGATGAGTAGCCGATTCCTTGACTAGCCGTACACACTCGTAGATGCTCGTAATCAAGTCGTACTCATCTCGCATTCTAGGAGACAAGGGTGAGAGAATCTAATCGCGATGAGTAGCCGATTCCTTGGCTAGCCGTACACATTCGTCAATGCTCGTAACCAAGTCGTACTCATGCCGCGTTACTAGGAAAGCAATAAATAACATTAAATAAACCTATCCATGTACTGCAAGGTTTATCCACAAAGCTTGTCTTTATTGCCGTACACAACTTGCGTTCAGGTACAAAGCTGCTCGAATAAAGATCCGTTCACTTGGGACTCCTACTGCGGGCACATGGAAAATATTCTATCTCTGGAGTGATCAAATTGCCAGAGTTTTCCTACTTTAAGCCTAGGATGTGAAATGAGGGGAGCGCCACCTCTTATTTATAGATTTGGCAGCAGCTGTGATATCGTGTCTCATCATACCCCTATGACTGAATGAAAAATCGTCTTTGAGTTCCTTACAATAATATCAGGAAGGTATGGAATTATTGAGGGGAATGGAACTAATGGGATGACATGTGAACGGATCATTATTACAAGACTTGACAAAACTAGTGTTCATGACAACAAGGGTGAACACCTTATTACAATGACATCAGGCCTTTGTTGGAAGCTTGAGAGAAAGAGAGAGATAGAAAGAAGTGTTGCTGCTACCAACGCCAAAATTGCGCCTTCGTTGTCTATCCATAAGTGCGCCATCAATATTTCCCCTTGCATAGCTGCTTCAGTGCTGCTCCATTCCAAGTGTTTGCTCTAGATCCAATCCATTAATGCATGGTCGCCATCTGCACACACAACACAATCTTAATTAGCAAGGGTAAATGAATCCCAATGTAGTTGATACCTTGCTGCGATGTAAGTCCATTGGCTAGGTTGTGGTATGGCTGATATGGATTTGGGAATATATTACTAATAACTACCGAAGGTGTAGGGGTTAGGAAGAAAATCAAAAATTTTGGGTCTAGGAGAAAATCAAAAAAATCAGGCCCCGTACCCCCATGACTAATCACGAACCTCCGGTAGCGTTAGAATGGAGAAAGGAAAGGAGTACGAAAGATAGGTAAAAAGTGACAACTATGACATCGATGAAATGGATGTCAAGATGGTAATGAACAAAATAAGATTAATTGCAAACTGTTAAGGAAAAGAATTTAACTAATGCTCCAAAGAGGAATGCCAGTGGGTCCTCCCCAAAGTAGGCTCATGCCCTTAATGCCCTGGCAATCCCACATTCAAAGAGTCCGTAGGCTCCGGGAATGTCATTTGGAACAAGAGTTAAAATCTTAACCGCAAGAATTTACCAAAAAGAAAACAATGCATCAACCAAAATATATACACTAATGATACAACCGGCAATGAGGTGAACCATGGAGAGAAAGATGGAGAGAAGAGAATGGAATGGAATCCCAAGGACAAGGTGGTGTACAGCCCCTTGTGTGTTTTATGATTAATGTGACTTGGCAAGTCTCATTCCAACTCTGGCCTCAAACCAACCACATCCAATGACTTCGCATCAATACAGTTGGTCGAACCATCCACTTGGATAACAGGGATGCATCTCCAAAGAGCCACCACCATTCCGACGAAACAAAGGAGAGAATGGGAAGCGAGAAGGGCCTTAGTTAGAGGGAACACTTTTGGTTCCATAACTAGTGCTTGCAGCCTAACTTTTATTTTGTCTAAGGGGTGTGCTTTGAATTCTCACTTTCTTTGTTTGTTTTTTTTTTCTATTTTGTTTTGTTTTGTGTTTTTATGTGTGAGAACCACACCATGCAAAGAATTCTTATTTTTATTGTCTCAGCTTCCGAAAGTTGGGTAACGTCGGAATGGTAAGAAAACTCAAGAAGAAACATCCAAGCACCCAAGAGAATGGGCAACACAAAAGCATCAAGTTCTCTTGAAGTCACACCCTTTGCAATCCTTGAGTCCTTTCTTAGTTTGAGAAATACCCAGTCACCGATTCGTTAAAGTTCTTATTGGAAAGGAACTGTACATTTCCAAACCGAGAGAAACCATAGAAATTGGTGGATGGATGGATGAAGTGATCTCATTGCCTACCATATCAAAAGAGACATACCTAAGTATCAACATTGTGACTTAAAGGTAAAAACCAAACATTAGCAATCAATATGAAAATAGTTCATACCATCATTCTGAACACTTATTATGGGACAAACTTACAGGGTGGATCACACACACACACACACAAAATAGAAAAGTATAACGATGTTGTAAAACAAAAACTAGAAAGGTTAAAGAAATTTGTAAAACAAAAAACTTGGAAAAGTTAAATAACTTTGTAAAACAAAAATTAGAAAAGATAAAGAAATTTGTAAAACAAAAATGTGTAAAACAAAAACGTTGTAAAACAAAAATGTATAAAACAAAAACTTAAAAGAACTGAGGGCCCCATATGGTTAACATAGGTGGCCATCTCCCTCATGAATGAGTTATAAGGGAGAGATCTGAAATAATAAGTGTCTATTTAAATTTCTAAGAAGTGCCCAACTTCTCCCAATTGATGATCTTAGATTAAGGGATGGAAGTTGGTGATGCTCATATTCCAATGTATATATGCTTTCATTACAGGCATGGGTTTCCTCAGTTCATTCCATGCATATTTGGTTGCTCCTTTGAGTAGCTGTCAACCACGGGGTGTCTACTACTTCTTGTGTGGTTGCTACATACAGGCATCTTTGGTTCAAAGTTTCATGGGCACACCTGTTACATGGAGACATTTCCTCCATGTCATCACCCGATGAATCACTGTATGTGATGCATGGAACTTTCCTCTTCTTGATCTTTCCACATATGTTGATTTTGAAAATTTCCAAGGAAAGATCGTGGATCCTAAGGCATGCATCTACTGTGCTAAGCCATGCCCTTCCCATTATAATTGGGAAGTCCCCTTCGTTGTTGTTAACTTTGATCACCAGAAAATCAGTTGGGTAAGACCAACCACACACGGTGGTAATCACGTCCTCCACCAAGCCCAAGGGAATGGTGATTGACTGGTCTACTAGCTCTAGTTGAATGTTGCTCTTCTTAAGTTGGGGCAGGTTCCAGGTGTGATACGTCTCTCGTGAAATTAAGTTGACTCTGGAACCTGAGTCAAGAAGAGCCCTATGTGGTTCATTTCTGACGATCTGTAAATAGATTAAGGGGCTCCCAAGGTCAGTTAGTTTCCTAGGAAGATGGCCTACCTTGATCCAGTTAGTTATGGTATGTGTTAACATAACCATATGCGTTAAGCTCTGATTTTGCATTGAAGGGTGCTCCGAAGTGTTAGATGGTGGAGGAGTGTACATGGCCTCAACTGCTTGTTGTTGCGAGAGTTTGTCTGGGCTTTTGGTTCTAAATTAAGGCCTTCTCTTTTTACAATTGTTAGAACCAGTAGCAGGTTGGATATTTACAGCTCTCGCAGTGTGACGTTGTTGTGGTTGAGGAGGAAGTTCCCTTTGCATTGTTGGAGCAAGAGATGTTACGAGAACTACTTGTGGTGGAAGAGGTGCGGATGGATTAGGAGGATGGAACGAGTGTGAGATGTCTCCCGGAGGAGAAGGTGTTCTTTTGAAGTACTCCCAAACTTGGTAGTGATGGTTGGAGGTTGCGTGACCCATAGAGGCACTTGGAGAAATCGGCTACTGCACATAATAACCATAAGGATTGGGTTGCCGGTAAGGGTACTGTTGTGTTGGCGGTGGCATCCCCCATGACTGTGGGTATTGCCACTGCTGATGCTATCCGATGGGCTATGGTGGAGTTCCACTTGGATAATACATTAAGGGTTGGTGGAATTGCCTTGGGTTACCTTGTGGATAAGGTAACCTGTGGGGTGTTTGCCGTTGGTTGAGTCTTGGATTAAGTGCATACACCCCAGACTCCTGTAGATGTGAGATAACCAGGCAACATCCCTTAGGATGTTCATAATAGCAGACCCCACATCCACTATCATCGTCTGTGTCAGAGTCCATGACCACATCGGAGTTAGTGATTTTTCCCTTACCCTTGTTATGTGCAGGGCCTAAATCTCTCCACTTTTTATTACCTTTGTTACTACTTTGTTCTACCTTAGACTCTTCTACAATTTTCAAGACTGTTTCAATTCTTGAGTCTAAGGAATCCCACATTTGGTCTACTTTGGCCGATACCTCGGTTATTAACTTTTGGATCGGCAAAGTTTTTCAGTTCACCAACTCTTCAAGTGGTGACTCATCCTCTTCATCACAAAATTTTACTCCCTTCTTTTGAAGGGAGGGATCGCGGTTCTACTCTTCCGCACTTTCCCTTTTGCATAGCTCAGCTTCTTCGTTTGCTACTTGCTCCAACAAGCTTTGTACTTCATGGGCTCTAAGTTGTGAGAGTCTCCCTTGGGCATAAGTC
>MNCI01022324.1:431444-451531 GCA_015680685.1 Gnetum montanum
GAGAGATTGATCGATTTGGGGGTAACACAATGTTACCTTGCAAATCTCTTCACCGCAGTTGTTCGTCTTGATGGAGAATAAAAGTAAAGTTAAGAATATACTCATCGGGAAGAGTATATGTCATTTTATATTGTTTAGGACTTGGCTGATTTTGGTTATGTGTTTTATGTTGTCGACTGTCTCGTGTATGATCCTTAGGTGGTGAGTTGCTCTTATGAGAAGAAGGCATTTTTAACCGGTGTGCTAATTTTACCGTTATATAATTTTTTCTTGATTAACCCAAAGGTTCGTTAAGGCTCACAATGATGTGAGTGATATCCCTTATGTTCTATTCGACGCAAAAACACTTAGTCCTTGGCAACGATGCCAATGATGAGTGGTGAGGTATCCCTACACTCAACCATACGAAACGAGCGTAGCACGTGCGATCCTGTCGAACTTCGTAGACTAGATGCCTAAACGCCCCATGGAACACTTGGGGTTAATCATTCATTGTCTTCCCAGACTTACTTGTTATTGTCACGGTGTATGGTTAAGTAAGTCCGAGGTATATGATTTTTATGGTTTTTCTCCTATGCTATCGAGTGAAGGGTTGAGAAAGCTAACTAACTCTAGCTAAGGACCTAAGTCTAAATTAACTAGCGTCAGCATCCGTTCCCACTTACCGTACACACCCTGAACTATGCAACTGTGGCTACCAAACGCTAATCGTTACTGGGATCACCACATGTAATGCATGTGCTCGAAGTGGTCATACTAAGGCACTTAACTAGCCTAAACGTGATGAGCAGCCGATTCCTTGACTAGCCGTACACACCCATCGATGCTTGTAATCAAGTCGTACTCATCTCGCATTCTAGGAGACAAGGTTGAGAGAATCTAATTGCGATGAGTAGTCGATTCCTTGGTTAGCCGTACACATTCGTCAATGCTCGTAACCAAGTCGTACTCATGCCGTGCTAATGCAGGTAATAAATAACATGTAATAAATAATAGGTAATAAATCCTATTCCATGCACTGCAGGGTTTATCCACAAAGCTCATCTTTATTGCTGTACACAACTTGCGTTCAGGTACAAAGCTGCTCGAATAAAGATCCGTTCACTTGGGACTCCTACTGTGGGCACATGGAAAATATTCTATCTCTGGAGTGATCAAACTGCCAGAGTTTCCCTACTTTAAGCTTAGGATGGGAAATGAGGGGAGTGCCACCCCTTATTTATAGATTTGGCGGTAGACCGCGATATCGTGTATGTGATATCGTAGGGGACGACGTGACATGATATTGCGTACGTGATATCGCGGCCCATGCGATATCGCGTCTCATCACTAGGTGTATGATCATTAATTATTATCTTTCCAATCACAACTTGTGTTAGCTCAAGTGGTATGGTTAAGTGTGATTGAGATGTATGATGGTTTTCATTATTAATAAAAATATTATAATATTAAAATGTTAAACTAATTAATCTAAGTTCGAAAAAATAATCTACACAAGCCTAGCATAGAGCATATGTTCCCTACTTTCTGTATATATTCTAAATGTATTGCTAGGTGTACTAAGTGTTCACCATTGGGATTACCTACCAAATGCTAGTACATATGCTCAAAGTGGTCATGTTTATGCATGTATGTTTAATTGTGGAATAATGAAATAGAATAACATGGAGAAGTAAATAAACCCTAAGAGTAAAGTGCAAGAAAATAAATCAAAGTGTTTTGCATNAAAGTAAATAAACCCTAAGAGTAAAGTGCAAGAAAATAAATCAAAGTGTTTTGCATGCTACAATGGAAAAATAAATATCGATTTGATTGTCGCCATGCATGTGTTTAGGTACATATTGCATTTAATAAAACTCCATACAATTCATTCAATGCACTCTGCGAACACTCTTCCAACTTTCAAGTAATAAAACTATAATAAATGTGGTAGATGTGCACATATATATAGGCAAGAGATAAAAAAAAACATCAACATATCATAGGATATATCTACATCATCCAATTGACATACATTTCATTAGCAAAGAATTATTCTATTCTAGTTCCATAGTAAATTTAGATATTGAAATATATTTGATTAAGATGTTTCTAAAAATCTTGGATATTTTCTAAACCTTGAGCCCAACAAACATTAATAGCATTTATATATCTTACCAAATATTTATATTTTAGAGGAAAAGAATTAATGGCAATCTCAAATTGTTTCCATGTATAAATTAGCAATCAAAGGAAACAAAGGCAAACACACCTTTCTGTTTGTTCATAAAATTCATTATTATATTTGAAATAGATAGTTTCTAAACAAAGTTTAATAAGAGAGCATATATCACTATGTAAATTTAACTTATAAATCACATCCATTCCTTAACCTTCAGAAATCATAGTATACAAAGAAATAATATCAAAAGAAAAAGTCTTACCAACAAGAAGGGTTAAGTAATTAACTAAGTATTTGGCAAGCAAATAAGTAGGAGAGTTAAGGACTCATTTGAATAGGTGAACCTGAAGACATTCAATTTGAGCACATTCCACCTCCACCTTCATTGAAGGAATCTAAATAGAATTAAAAAAAAAAAAAAGCAACAATGGCCCAACATAAATCTAAAGATTAATCTAGGTAATTCATCAAAAAATTAAATGAAACCAAACAATTTTTTATTACAAGGAGAATCTTCCACCAAACACAAAAGCTATTTTTCTTAAGAATGTTAAGGCAAACCATAAATACAAGCCTAATAGTGTTTTCTTATGCACGGTCCATAAATACAAGGATACAAGGATTTGAGCAACTAGAAGATACTCGTAAGCCGTAAAAGGCCACCCCGCTGGCTTATTTTTGCAATTGCGTGACGGCAACAAATGCAAAATTGACTGGAACGACAATTATTTGGAAGTCGCCAAACGATATTGGATACAGGGCATGATTCCTTTGTCTGGTGTTTGCTGGTGCATGGCAGATCGGATTGTTAAATCAGCTATTGTTTTTATAATTTAGATCGAAAAAATCTGAATAAATTGATTTAAGAATTAGATTAATATAGTCAATAATAGTAAAATAGAGTGGTGAATAGGTGCATTTTCTAATAATTTAGATCGAAAAAATCTGAATAAATTGATTTAAGAATTAGATTAATATAGTCAATAATAGTAAAATAGAGTGGTGAATAGCTGCATTTTCTAATTTTTTTCATGTAAGACCTTAGTTTTAGTGGAAAATTAAATATAGAAAATTTAGTTTTCCAATTGGCTTCAGAATTAATAATAAACAATATAGTCAATTTAAAAAATCCATAAAAATATAACACTATTTATTAAACTAAATGTGCTGGGGTGGGACCAACGTTTCCTAATGCAGCCAAGAAAACAAAAGAAGAAAGAAGAAAACTAGCTTCTGAAGAACCGAAAATCAAAGAAAACAAACTAATACTTCTTTCAAAGAGGAAAATACACAATATTCACATAAATTACTGAAGCAGCAAGCAGCAAAGGGCAATGCTAGTCTAATCTTTACTTCTTAGGCCTCTTCTTGAGATGGTCAAGAAANCCTAGTCTAATCTTTACTTTTTAGGCCTCTTCTTGAGATGGTCAAGAAACCGCCAAGGCCAACTTTGTGAAACATGGAGAAAACATCTTGGCAGCCATTAAACAGTGGCAAAGAAGCACAATTACCAAAAGACTGAAAAATGTAAACAAGCTTTCGGCTTTGACGCGTTAAAGACTTCAAAAGCAAAGCCTGCTTCAAACTTAAAATGCACGAGAAGCCGGGCAACACGGAAATTATGAATCATTTCAGAAACCCTTCAACCATAAACTCTGTTTTCAACAACAGATTAAAATCAAGGGCAACCCACTTCTTCAAAAGTCCTTTAACACGGAAATTATGAATCATTTCAGAAACCCTTCAACCATAAACTCTGTTTTCAACAACAGATTAAAATCAAGGGCAACCCACTTCTTCAAAAGTCCTTTAACACGGAAATTATGAATCATTTCAGAAACCCTTCAACCATAAACTCTGTTTTCAACAACAGATTAAAATCAAGGGCAACCCACTTCTTCAAAAGTCCTTTAACACGGAAATTATGAATCATTTCAGAAACCCTTCAACCATAAACTCTGTTTTCAACAACAGATTAAAATCAAGGGCAACCCACTTCTTCAAAAGTCCTTTAACACGGAAATTATGAATCATTTCAGAAACCCTTCAACCATAAACTCTGTTTTCAACAACAGATTAAAATCAAGGGCAACCCACTTCTTCAAAAGTCCAAAAAGGATTTGTATAACTTGTGCAGACACCAAGAAATAAATCATTGAGCACCATGAAATTAAACAGCAACATCAATAATCAATTTTTCGAAATAACATTTAAAATTCAATACCTTGTTTGCAGGTAGCAACTTCATAGTTCAACATTACCGGTAGAACAAAAAGACGAGCAAGTAAAAGAAGCCTGAAAATTTGGGACAAAATAAAAAACAAGAAAAAAACCCCTATCATCTCAGTAATTGCCTTCTTGGCCCTCCTCCCCTTCAGGAGAAAACATGAATCTTCAAAGAGCCTTCACGGATGATGCAAGGCAACGACGATGTTGCTGATGCGAGGTGACGCGCGATTGCATGGAGGTGAGAGCCTGGAAAACATCAAGCAAGAGTCCTGGTTAGTGACGTCCACCGCTGCATCCACTAATTTAAATAAAATTTAAAAAATACGTATTGTAAATCATACATGTAAGCACTAAGACTTGAGTGAATGTTTGTTAGCACATGTACGTGATACAAATTCGATCTTGATAGCAAAAGCCACCAGTCCTCCCAGGTACAGGAACAGTAGCAATCCTAGACCAGCGGTCATTAATGGATACGGTTTTTGACAAGAGCGTCTTATCTCCACCCCTTAAAACGGTAAATTAAGGAATCACAGACATGCTGAATTAAATATGTTAATAAATTTTAACAAATCTGCTCGTAAAATAATAAAACGGTAAATTACAAAATGAGAGACAGCTTGAATTAAATATTTGCTTACACAGCCCTTGAATAATTATGAAGCCGGCGATGCTAAACACAACGAGCAGTAACTCTATCATCACTTCAAGAAGGAAATCACAGGACTCAAGATACCAGGTATATATACCATAAACCAGACCATAGACAAGGCCTATAAATAGGCATGTTCCAATTAATTGTGTGCGATGATTTATAACGATATCTTTCGTGGCTTCGAAGTGAGTTACCCTGCTTGATAGGGGAACGCCAAATTCAGATCGCACCGGAGGATCAGGCTCAGCATTCAACCCTGGCAGAGTCAAGGTCGTAGCTTGTGGCACGGAAGGAAGGGCGGAAGCAGGATACAACCCTGACTGAGTCAAGGTTACAGAAGGACGGGACAGAGTCACGGTTATGGAAGGAATGGACAGAATCAAGGTCGTAGGTTGTGCCACGGAAGGAAGGGCGGAAGCAGCATGCCACCTTGTTATTTGGTTCTTGTCATCATGTGTCTCGAGCGGTGGGCACCCTTTAGTACTTGCGGGGACTGGAGGTGGCGGTTGCTGCTCCGGTTGTTCCTGCTGCTGCTGCTGCTCCAGTTGTTCGAAACGCTCCTCCTCCTTGATCAAAATTTCTGTAGAAGAAAAAACTTGTGAGAATGATAACACAAACCAAGTAAAACAGCACAGACAAGTAAAACCTACTTTCTTCGCGGTTGCTCATCTTGCGGTGTTGCTGCGTTGCAGCCAAACAGAGTGGAATCGCAGAAATGAAGGGCCTCTCTTGAATTGAAGAGGGGCACAAATGAAAATGTGGGTTGTGCAATCCTTAAACAAAAGACCATGCACTCTCAACTCACTTACGTTAACCAATCTAAGATGGATTTCAATAGGCAGGGTTAAAGGAATGGAAACAACCCGTTAATGATTAACTTAACTGTGATAGATCTTCACTTTTACATATCTTAACTCTTCTTTGGAAAATTCTAAAACTAAGATTAACCACAAATCTTTAACAGTGCTGTCGTTTACAACAAGTTTTAGAAATCTGAACTCTTAGTTAAAGCTAATAACAAAAGTTTTAGAAATCTGAACTCTTCAAAATTCTAAAACTAACAAACAGTGGAAGAGGAAAGTAAAAGTAAACACAGGTTAATTACAGATTTTGTCTTTTACATCTCTAATTGCCGGCAAATTCTAAAATTTAGAAATCTCGTCATTAATGACAGATTTCTCTCAAACTATGTGCTGGTGAACAAAAGTGTGTGACCAACGTTTCCTGGTGCAGCCAAAAAACAAAAAATCAAAGAAGAAAAGTGGCTTCTGAAAAACCTAAAATCAATATTCACATAAATTACTGAAGCAGCAAGGGGCAGTGCTAAAAATTGAAGTCTAAACTTTACTTCTTAGGCCCCTTCTTGAGATGGTCAAGAAACCTCCGAGGCCAACTTTGTGAAACATAGAGAAAACATCTTGACAGCCATTAAACAGTCGGACAGCAGTGGTAAAGAAGCACAATTGCCAAAATACTGAAAAGTGTAAACAAGCTTTCAGCTTTGACGCGTTAAAGACTTCAAAAGCAAAGCCTGCTTCAAACTTAAAAAGCACTGCGCTATATGCAAAACCTTAAAGCCCGGCAACACAGAAATTATGAATCATTTCAGAAACCCTTCAACCATAAACTTGTTTTCAACAACACATTAAAATCAAGGGCAACCCACTTCTTCAAAAGTCGGAAAAGGATTTGTATAACTTGTGAAAACGCCAAGAAATAAATCATTGAGCACCATAAAATTAGGCAACAACATCAATAATCTAATTTTTCAAAATAACATGTAAAATTCAACATCTTGTTGCAGGTAGCAACAACATCATTGTTCAGAACAAAAAGAAGAATAAGGAATATCCACGGTAAGGAAAAGAAGCCTGAAAATTTGAGACAAACTACAAAAAGAAAAAAAAAAAAAAACCCCATTATCTCAGTAGTCATCGCCTTCTTCGCCCTCCTCCCCTTCAGCAGATTCAGCTCCAACCTCTTCATAGTCCTTTTCTAGTGCAGCAAGATCTTCACAAGCCTCAGAGAACTCACCCTCTTCCATTCCCTCACCCACGTGCCAGTGCACAAAGGCACGCTTGGCATACATGAGATCGAATTTGTGATCAATCCTGGAGAAGACCTCAGCAACACTGGTAGAATTGGAGATCATGCAGACAGCCCTCTGAACCTTGGCCAGGTCCCCTCCAGGCACCACAGTTGGAGGCACTTGAACCCAGTTGGGCACCAGTCCATAAACTGGATAGTCAGTCCTCTTTGTCTTGATGGTTGCCACCGCAGCGTTCACATCTTTGGATCACATTTTGCCATCATAGAAGATGGTTCAAATGCACGGTTGCTGATCTCTGCTACAGACAGCTGCTCATGGTATGCCTTCTCGGCAGGCAGGTATCACGGGCGTATGATGAAAGCATGAAGTGAATCCGATCGAGGGTAGGGCACCAGGTTGGTTTGGTACTCAGTCACATCCACGGTCAGAGCACCGTCGTCCCTGCCAATGAATCTAATCCAACAAACAAATTTACAAACCTGGAACTGGAACTGGCATTGTTGTTAAATGTTACAAGATTTAAAACAAAACCGACAACTAACATTCGCAATAGTAATTTATCCACGACTGAAGAATATCTGAGCATCCCCACACCACAAACAAACAATATACCTGAGAAACGAGACGGTTGAGACGGACAGACGTTCAAGAAGAAGGGATCCAAGCCCAGATCCAGTTCCTCCACCTACGGCGTTGAAAACCAGGAAACCCTGAAGACCAGTGCAGTTTTCAGCCAACTTTGTAATACGGTCCAGTGACAGATCTACAATCTCTTTGCCAACTGCACCATCACAATCACCGTCACAATCACACAGTTGGTTAAATTCCAGAATCAACAAACATAAATTATTGCCTGCAATTGCGAATACTTACTGGTGTAATGAGCACGGGCAAAGTTGTTAGCGGCATCCTCCTTTCCGCTGATAAGCTGCTCGGCGGTAGGTTTCAGTCCTGACCTCGTCAATGACAGTAGGCTCGGATCCAGATCCACAAAAACTACGCGGGAAACGTGTTTGCCCGCTCCAGTCTCGCTGAAGAATGTGTTAAATGCATCATCGCCTCCGATTGTTTTGTCGCTCGGCATTTGCCTATCAGGCTACAAAAGCAAAGGCGAAACTTACAGTTGGCCCAACATCATGAAATGCATTATCAAATAAAACTTGGGTGCTTAAACACATTGTTACTTATGTTCTCAAAATAATAGACAATCGAAAGCAATAGTAATTTTAAATCTCCTGACATAATCCCCCTCGAACGTCACTTCTTACTGAAAAAGAGTAACGCTCAATTGCTGAAAACGTCTTTTACATTTTAAACCAAATTCAAACGTGAAATGACCAATCCACTAAGGCTTCTATATCAAACCTCTATAAAACAATTTTGCCGAAGATTTTCAAAGATCTTAACACATTCACTATGTTTTCAAAATCGATGATGCAGAGTGTTTCAATGTTAGACATTCCAAGATCCTATCCAAAAGTGATAACGCTTCTACTTACCTAGAAAAACTAAAGACAAAGGGATCTGGGAAGCCTAAACAGTGTTGGGACTATGTCAAATTATTGGAAAAACAGCTGTGAAGCAGGCAGATAACAACAATTAATTAAAAGTTTACTTTCTTTAACTACACTTTTCTTTTCTATTTGATAGTTTTAGAATTTCGTTTGATAGTTTTAGAATTCTCTCTAAAGATGAGAGATGAGATAAGACATCTAAACTTGTTGTGAAGATCTATGTTAGTGAATTTTTTGATGTTTCAATTTTTGTAACCCTAGATGTGGCTATTTAAGTCATCGATATAGGAGTTGAGAGTTGAATGTATGTGGTTTCATGGTGATAAAGCTTGCTGTTAATTTCTAGTTTCTACATTTGCATAATAAGATTGAGTTTTTTTATGTTGTTACTTTTTTCTTTTATTACTCTATCAGTGGTCTCGTATCAAAACCACGAGTATTCAATTTTTCTTCTTCTATTGCAAAGTGGCTGGCTTCTTTTGGTAGGAATTTCTTCCTTTGTTTCATCCAAATTGTCACTGTTTGATTCATCTAAACTATTTTCTATCTTTCTTGCAGAAGCTTAGTGGACGGTCTTGCTGCGACATTGTGTATTCCTTGCCAGATTTTGAAAATAAAGGCCGTTTTGCTGATCGCTTAGCCTGAGGCCTCAGCTTCTGTAGTGCTTTTGAGTCTTCTAAATTTGTATACACTCTAGCACAGAATTTCAGACAATGTCTCCAGTAGTTTATTATATCAACAAGGTTTGGCCTCTAATTTTTTTCTGCAAGAAGTTTAGTATTGTAGCTTCTAATGAATAATTTAACACAAGTTTCAGTTCCTGTCTTGGATGGGAAAAATTACAATCTGTGGAGTGTCCAAATGAGGGGGCTTTTTGCTTTCCACGAGTTGACAACAGATCTTGCATTTGCTGCAATGGACACACAGAATAATGCCCACTGTGAGAACAAAAAGAAGGATAAGAAGGCATTATACTTCATCCATCAAGGGGTGAATGATGAAGTTTTTGAAAAGATTGCAGATGCAACCACATCAAAGCAAGCCTGAGATACCTTGATGATGGCATACAAAGGTGTAGACAGAGTTAAGAAGGTAAAACTCCAAACTTTGAAATGTCTATATAAGCTCTTACCAATGGAATCTTTTGAGACTATTGCTACATATATTAGTGGTATTCTTGCTTTGACAAATCAAATAAAAACATATGAGGATATTACGGTCGCTGACTTCCAAATTTGAGCATATCGTAATGGCGATAGAAGAAGCACATGATTTGTCTTCGATGACTATTGAGGAATTATCTAGCACCTTGCAAGCCAATGAACAATGAATGAACAAGAAGAAAGTTGAGAAGCCAATTGAGCAAGCTTTTCAAAGCTAAGTCTTCATCAAAGGTGATCAAGGTGGTGAAACAAGCCAAAGGCATGGTGGTTCCTGCGGCAGAGGACATAGACGTGGAGGCCACTACAACAAAAGTCATGGTGGTAATAACAACAATCATGGAGATGGAGGCAATGACCAAAGAAAATCATATTCTAATCATCAGCAAACTTCAAGAGGTTGTGGCTATGGACGTAGTAGAGGAAGGTATGACAAATCCAATATTGAATGTTACTTTTGTCATAGGCGTGGCCATTATTCATATGAGTGCAAATACAAGGATAACACTCAGAGGGATCATTTTGTACAAAAGGATGATGATGATGGTGACCATACTCTCTTGATGGTCATTGCAGCTAATGAAGCACCAAACTACCATACATGGTTTCTTGACTCTGGATGTACCAATCATATGTGCAACAAAAAGGAGTTATTTGTTGTTCTTGATGAAACCTCTCACACCAAAGTCAAATTTGTTGATGATAGAACTATACCAATGATGGGAAAAGGCCAAATCCTCATCACCTTGAAGAATGGAGATGATAAGTATATTTCTGACGTTTTCTATGTGCTAGGTCTGAAGAGTAATTTGCTTAGTGTGGGTCAGTTGGCAAAAAATGAGTATGCCATGAACTTTCATGGCAATCAACTCTCCATTTTTGATAACAAAGGTACACTCATTCTCAAGGATCCTTTAATGAAGAATGATATGTTTCAAGTTGATATTTCTAGTGGTGTTTATAATTGTCTTCATGCCATGATAAATGATGAGTCTTTGCTGTGGCATATTCACTTTGGACATTTAAATTTTCGTATTTTAAAAATGCTTGCCAAAGAAAGTATGGTGAAAGGCTTGTCTAGTATTCATCATCCAGACTAGTTGTGTGAAGCTTGCACTCTTAGAAAGCACCACAGCATGCCGTTTGCAATAGAAGAGTGACATGCAACACAACTACTAAAGCTCATTCATTTCGATGTATGTGGCCCAATGAACACCTTGTCAAATGGAAATAATAGGTATTTCTTAACTTTTATTAATGATTTTACTCGAAAAATATGGGTCTATCTTTTGCAAAAGAAGTCTAAAGTTTTTGATTGCTTTAAGAAGTTCAAGGTACATGTTGAAAACAAAGTAGCTATCTTGTGAAAGTCCTACGAACTAATGGTGGAGGTGAATATACTTTCAATGAATTTAATGAATATTGTGAAGAACAGGGAATAAAACATTAAGTCACTTTTTCCTACACACCACAACACAACGAAATAGTTGAAAGGAAGAATAGAACTATAATGGGCATGGCAAGGAGCATGCTAAAGGCAAAAGGAATGTCTAATTCATTTTAGGGTGAAGCTGTTTCATGTTTTGTTTACTTGTTGAATGGTATCCAACAAGGAGTGTGCAAAATATCATCCCTGTAGAAGCATGGAGTGGTTTTAAGCCAAGCGTGAGGCATCTTAAAGTGTTTGGTGCTATTGCTTATGCCCATGTTTCAGCAGAGACAAGAACAAAGTTAGATGATCAAACAAAGAAGATTATTTTTATTGGCCACAAGCATGGGGATACAAGCTATTCAATCCTATAACAAAGAAGGTGATTGTTAGTCGAGATGTGACCTTTGTCGAAGAAGAGGCTTGGAAATGGGATATTAATTCACACAAAGACTCCCAAAAGCAACAAATTTGTATCCTTGAAGAGTAAGTTGAAGTTTCTACTATCAAAAAAGCTACATCAAGCTCTACTCCACAAGTTCTAGTAGAATTTGGAAGGCCAAGACGACAACGCCAACAACCAGTATGCCTGCAAGATTACGAGGTAACACTTGATGATGAAGTTAATAATGATGGAGAATTGGTACACTTTTCTTTCTTTGCAAATAGTGAACCTGTGACATTTGAGGAGGCAATTCAAGATCCCAAATGGGTGCATGTCATGAATGAGAAGATCAAGGTAATTGAAAGAAACAATATGTGGGAACTCACTGACATCCCACGAGGTCACAAAGTAATTGATGTGAAGTAGGTTTTCAAGAAAAAGGTGAAGTCAAATGGTGAAGTGGAGAGGCATAAAGCAAGATTGGTGGCAAAGGGATTTGAGCAAAGGCCTGGCTATGACTACTAAGAGGTTTTCTCTCTTGTTGCTTGAATTGAAACAATTAGACTTCTAATTGCATTAGTTGCCCAAAAGAAGTGGAAAATTCATCAAATGGATGTGAAGTTAGCCTTTCTAAATGTCCCGCTTGAAGAGGAGGTTTTTGTTAAGTAACCTCTTGGATGGATAAAGCAGGGAAGTCAAGATAAGATGTACTAATTGAAGAAAGCATTGTATGATCTCAAACAAGTGCCACAAGCATGGAACATGTGCATTGATTCTTTCCTTATAAGGATGGCTTTCGTAAGTGCCCATTTGAACATGCTTTATATGTGAAAACTAATGATTCTGATGATATACTATTGTTGTGTCTTTATGTTGATGATCTAATATTTATAGGCACTAATCCTAGAATGATTGAAGATTTTAAGAAGTCCATGATGCATGAGTTCGAAATGAAAAATCTTGGCCTCATGTCATATTTCCTTGGCATTGAAGTAGTTCAAAGAGAAGATGGGATTTTTATCTATCAAAAGAGGTATGCTACTGAACTTTTGAAGAAATTCGTATGGAAAATTATAATCCTATGAGAACTCCCATGGAGGTTGGCACAAAATTGTCCAAAAATGGAGAAGGGGCACTTGTTGAATCAACTTATTTCAAGAAAATTGTTGGAAGTTTGAGATGTCTCACATGCACAATGCTAGACATCTCTTGTGGTGTTGGTTTGCTTAGTAGGTTTTTGGAATCTCCTCATCAACCTCATATGTAGGTGGCCAAAAGAATCATGTGGTACCTAAAGGGCACTTATGATCATGGTTTATTCTATTTCTCATCTAATAATTGTGATCTTATAGGGTACTCTGATAGTGATTGGGGTGGAGATTTAGATGACTGGAAAAGCACTTTTGGTTATTATTTTACTTTTGGTGCTACAGCTTGTTCATGGTCATCAAAGAAGCAACCCATAGTTGCACTTTCAACTTGTGAAGTAGGATATGTAGTTGTAGCTTCAAGTGCATGTCAAGCAATATGGTTAGGGAATGTGCTGAGTTAGATTCATGCTCCAGTAAAGAAGCCAATAAAGATCTGTGTTGACAATATGTCTGCAATTGATTTGGCAAAGAATCCTATCATGCATGGAAGAAGTAAACACATTGAGTTACACTATCATTTTCTAAGAGATCAAGTTGAAAAGAAAAAAATTGAATTGGTGTATTACAAGTCTGAAGACCAAGTGGTAGACATCCTTACCAAACCACTAAAGTGTGAAGCTTTCATCAAGATGAAGCATTTGTTGGGAATGATAGAGTTATGCAATTAGGATTAAGGGGAGCATGTTGGGAGTAAGCCTAATTATTGAAAAAAATAGCTGTGAAGTGGCATATAAAAACAATTAATTAGAAGTTTACTTTTCTTGAACTACACTTTCATTTTCTACCATTTGATAGTTTTAGAATTTCGTTCGATAGTTTGAGAATTCTCTCTAAAGATGAGATAAGACTTCTAAACTTGTTGTGAAGATATATCTTAGTTAATTTTTAGATGTTTCAATTTTTGTAACCCTAGATGTGGCTATTTAAGTCTGTCTTAGGATCGGTCATGGACACAGGAGTTGAGAGTTGAATATATGTGGTTTCTAAGAAATAAAATAAAGCTTGCTATTAATTTCTAGTTTCTACATTTGCATAATAAGATTGAGTTTTTTATGCTATTATTCCTTTCTTTTATTACTCTATCAAATAAATGTATATCTAAAGCACCTGACCGCATAGGACACAACCATGGGCACTCAAAGGAGGATTTTTAATGCAACTACAAAGCACGAAACCTGGTAGTAATGCAGATATGACAGCAGGATGCAACACAAAACCAAAATAACAAATCAAACCCTGATTTGCCTAAACCCTAGCATAGCAGTATCTACATCAAAAATAGCATAAGCTACCAAAGTGACAACAGTGAAAAGAAAAAACATTTTTTAAAAATGCGTGCATGCACACAAACCTTGATACCATGCTCAAGGTAGTAGAGATCCCAACAAGCATTACTGACTTGGATACCAACCTAGCCTGGCCGATGTGAATGCTGTTAGAACAATGCTCTTTGCACCAAACTTTCAAAGAATCTAGTAATGAATGGTTATAGTAAGCACATAGATGTGTGCTTCCATTTCCTTTGAGAGCTCATCAAGGTTGATGTTGTGGAGTTGATACATTGTGGCACACAAGAACAATTGGCTTATGTAATGGATAAACCACTCAAGTTGAATGTCTTCCTAAAGCTGTAAGAACTATTGGGAGTATGTTCTAAAACTAATATAAACTGATTACTTGTAACATTTAGTTTAAGGGAGGAATTGTTGGGTTTGTTTTAATGATTTGTTACTTAGTCTATAAACTTCCTATTGTTAAGGGATTCTTATTGTTTTGATTTAGTCTTCTCATATCTTAGGAGTTGTTAGACGTGGGATGTTTATCTCTTTTCAGTTTGTTATGTAAGGCTATACATATTAGCCAAAGTTGTTCTTCAATAAATCATTTTGATTTCTTCCAATTTCTCTAGTTTCTAACATTTGGTATTGGAGCTCCATCATCGGGCTTGGTTAAAATTAGAAGCAGTAGTCTTCTAAGTATGTAGTAATCAAAGTATGATGACAGAGAATTCATTTGTGTAGCTAGCAGTTTTGAAATTTGATGGGCACTATGATCCTTGGGCAATGCTCATGGAAAACTTCTTGCATTCTAAGGAGTATTGGGGTTTGGTGGAGAATGGGATTCTTGCAATAGTAGAAGGTGTTCTTCTTACAAATGCATAGAAGAAGAATATTGAAAATCAAAAGCTAAAATATTTTAAAGAAAAGAACTATCTATTTCAAGAAGTAGATCGTTTGATCGTAAAAATGATCCTCAACAAGAATACAACAAAGAACATATGGGATTCTTTAAAGCAGAAATATCAAGGTACAACATGAGTTAAGTGTGCACACTTGCAAGCTCTATAGAAGGAGTTTGAAACTCTCCACATGAAGGTAGGAGAATTAGTGAATGAGTACTTTGCTCGAACCCTTACCATAGCTAGCAAGATGAAAGCAAATGGTAAGGACAAGGGAGATGTTGCTATGGTTGAGAAAATTTTAAGATCCATGATTTCAAAGTTTGATTATTGATGAAGTTTTTAGTTGATATGTCGATTGGGCTACATTAACGAAGCATCATTGATGTGGCCACGTTGACGTGACCTTGTTGACGTATCTGTTCATGCGTTAACATGACCTTGTTAACACAGAGTCTATCTCTTGTTATAAATATGCGTGCACCCGTAGCATTTATGACATCTTTGGAGTAGTTGTAGCGAAACTCTTGCAATTTGTTCTCGTAAGAGTTAGAATATTTTTCAAGTGCTTGCGATAGGTGTGAGAAAGGTGTACAACTCTTTATTTGAGTGCTAATGTACTTGAGCCCATTGGCGTGACCAGTAATAAAGACGAGCTTTTTGAGCATTCCTTGCAGCATTTGGATTTAATCACTTAAGCATTTTAACAGTTTAATATTTTAATGCTTTGATAATTTCAAAAGGTTTTATTATTATCACTTTACTATTATTCTCCTTTCATATTTTACGAGAACCATAGGCACGACCATCTCGAACATATATCAAACACTTGGTAACCTAGTGATGCTTAATGTTTGGTAA
The DNA here is from genome assembly GCA_015680685.1 of Gnetum montanum. Classification (NCBI taxonomy): domain Eukaryota; kingdom Viridiplantae; phylum Streptophyta; class Gnetopsida; order Gnetales; family Gnetaceae; genus Gnetum; species Gnetum montanum. The sequence goes on from MNCI01022324.1 coordinate 447,219, forward strand.
CCCAGCAGTGGTTAGGGTATGCTCAGGATGTGCATGAAAGATGGGATTGGTTGCTTATGCTAGGGAGAGTTAAGCGATAGAGTAGAACAATTATAAATTACACAACTTTCCATTCCCTACAATTAAGATATAGACTTTAAAAGATAAAAAAAAACTAATAAAAATTATTTTCCTCAATCTCACTTAACCATCACTTTAGAACATCACAAGTGAGGTTGGGAAGACAACGATTATTCTAACTAAGGTTTTGCTGGCTAGAGTTTGGTGTATGCAAGTGCTTGTAATCTACGAAATTCGACCGAGTTGCACGTGAACGCCCGTGATTTGTATGGTTGGGCATAGGGGTACCTCGACACTCATCAATTATGTTGTGTGTTCCATTATGGAGTCTAAGAATATAGATACCATGACCATTGATGAGTTACAAAGTAGCCTACTTGTGCATGAATAATGCATGAGTTCTCATGTTGAAGAAGAACATGCTTTAAAGATAACCCATGGCAATCAATCAGGGAGGAAGGGGTTGAGGAAGCAGAACCAGATGAGGAAGCGGAAGCATAAGAAGATCGAAGAGCATGAGGAAGGTTAAGGTTGTTCATTTGTAGAGTAAGAAAAGCAAGAGCAAAAATAATAAGACAAATGAAAAAGCTGATGTTGTTGTTGTTGCTACTGTGGCGGCAAATTGGATGGAAACTTGAGTTCTTTTGGGTCTTATTTTGGGGAAAAATGAATAAGGGATAACTTTCATAGACAATATATACAATGTAATAGGGCCCTTAACAATTTCAATGTGTATTAAACATCATTTAAACTTGCAAAAAAGCTACATGCAACTTATTGTATAGGAAGAAGTAAAATTTGTCCATCTTTAGCTCATTAGCTTTTTTGTACATTGCAAACATATCATGGAGGATGAAGAATATATCCTTTTATTTTTTCCATCTCTATTTTGAAGTTGACTGCATCTCCTTGGATCATTGCATTCCTTTGAAAATGGATGTAGGGCAAGTGATCAAGATATTCATCTCTTAGTTGGGAGATTTCTAGTAGTGGAGTAGCTTTGTGGTAGGACCCTGTTCATTCAGGAGTCAAATCTACCTTGCTATGTGGATAGGGGTTGTGCTACCAACCCTAATTTGCCTTGCCTCAAAAAAAAAAAAAAAATATTGAGACTTTGTAATTATTGTGTACAACATTACCCACAAGTAGGTCTTCATCTCTAGTTTTCTTTTACTTTTAATATCTTGTGATACTAACAACAACAACAACAACAATAATAAAGATTTTACTTTTTATGTAACAATTAATGTACTAATTTTCTTTTTATTTGCTTAGACATGTGATGTTGATGGACAAAAACAGTGAGATAAACATAATTACAAAAAGATTCAAAAGATTAGAGAGAGATTTCAAAAATGAGTTTGAAAATTATTATGTATCTCTAACTGCCATGCATAAAGACACAAGGCATCTATGCCTCTTTCCAAGAGAAAAATCAGGAGAAGAGAGAATGTTAGGGCTATGAAAGCCCACAAAAGCAAACAAAGTAATCATTATTGAAAATTGAGCAAAAGCCTCTCTTCCTTTATTTTTCTCATCTATTCTTATCTCAATTCTGTCCACTTTCATCTCCATTCCCATCATCCTCATTGTTGTTACTTGCACATTGCTACTTGTTGTTACCTCTTGCTATATGCAACTTGTTGCTACTTCTTGTCTGCTACTACCTAAGAGTTATTGATGTTGTTATTACTACGTACAAGTTGCTAATATTGGTTGATTTTTGCTACCTTCAACTTATTATTGGCTGCTACTACAAGTTGTTGTTTCTACTGTGGTATTGTTACCTTCAACCCACTTGTTACTCTAGTAAGTTTCTATCTTGTAACAGTTTTATTATTTTAATATTATTATATATTCAAGTTATTTTCTATCTATTTTCTTTCTTTGTCCAATGTTTCTACTAAATGCAAGTTATTAATATTTTTAGTTTAATGTTTTATCAATCATTTAACTCTTCCATTGAGGCTATTCTTGGACTAGCCATGCCCATAAGCAAGGTGTCCTAAGTAATGCTTTGTGAAATCATGCTTTTTTCGAAGTTGCATGTTAATTTATTTTTGCAACCAAAATGTATGCATCAAAACCCTTTCTAGCATTAGAAGGAGGATCACCATTTTGGTTTTCCTTAACCAACATTTCTTTTTCTTTTTTTAGTTTTTTTACTCATTAATTATTTTTTAAATTTTTTTATTTTATTATCAAAATATTTTTTAAAATTTCTCTTTTATTATTGACTTAATTTATGATTAGAACTAGTGGAACTTGTAGACCTAAAATTAGAAAATAATAAAACAAAATTTTTCATTGTCAATTTAGTTTATGCATGAATCTAGTAATACCCTTACATCCCTAACTAGGAAGACATCTTAATAAAATTTTATAGGTAAAAAATTTCTTGAGTTCATCCTTATAAAGTCTATGATGAGATGCTTTCAACTTGTCAACATGGCTAATCCTCCCATATAATTCCTAGTTAATAACCCTTTCAAATTCCAAAAATTCAACCCTATTTCTTAAGCCTCTCCAACATACTTTTCTTTCTTTCAATCCTACTTGTAATGACACTTGCCAACATCTTCAACATTTTGAGACACTAATAAGTATTCACAACATAACCCTACATGATATGGCCTATAGGCAAGGGAAAATAACCCAATGATTCCTCACTCTTCCTAATTTCTTTATTTTATTTTGGAATGACTTTAAAACTTATTTCCTCATACCATTTAATAAATTTACTAGTTTTGCTATAGCTTCAAGTAACTTTACTAGCCCTCGTAAATAAAATGGGGAAACAATTTGAGATTATAATCTATGATTTCTTCAACATTTATCATACATTCCTAATGAAATATGATGTCAACCCCAACAAATCCTCAAGTTTTGTCTCTTTATCATTGGTCGTTTCTTTGCATACACCATTAAATTTAATTCTAACATCATTGGCCTATAAGGCGCTATGTCTAAAGCCATTGAACTTGAAAAGATAACCCTCATGAACTCACTTCAAACTCAATTTGGAACCCTTATTTTGGATAATCAAACCCCTTTTTAAATCCATCCTCTAGTCCTTAATTTCTTCCAAATATTCAAAGTCCATCCACTTACAACTCATTATTTTTCCAAAACCTTGGCCTCAACTATGATCAATCCAAATCTTTGATTCAATCTATCATCAATCCTCTCTATTTAACTCCTACTCCTATTCCTGAAACAACACTAATCTTTAGCTTCCCTAAGGTTAAGAGCCAATCTCCCATAAATCATGTCTTGACCACCTTACAAAAGCTCTCTAATGAAGTGATTGGGCTAAAGGTAACAATGTCAACATAATGAAATAAATGCAAACTTAGAAGAGATAGATCTCAATGAATATTGTAGGTTACACAATACAAAGTAATAGTCACAAAATGCATGTTGTCAATTCCAAGCCCTATAAGAAGATATAATATAAAAGTTATAAAACAATCAAAAAGGAAAAGCTCTACTAATGATTCTAGAAGTTCCTCACTAAATTAAAAATGAACTAGTAGCATATTTTGAGAAAGTTATGATTAATGAACCTAGTCCTACAAATGTATGATTTAGAAAAGTTAGTGACATTATGAACAACACTAGTAATCCAAAAGAAAACACAAATATTCTTTGGAGCTAGCAAAATCAAGGTAATCAAATGGCTATATCTTAATCACAAACATAACTTGAAACTTCTTTACAAAAATCATAGTCACCTCAACCAAAACCAACTAGAGCTTAGGTTTGAAACTGATGAGACGCGATATGCACAAGCCGCGATATCGCATCCCCTGCGATATCGCGTCGTCCCCTGCAATATCGCGTACGCGATATCGCGGTCCGCTGCCAAATCTATAAATAAGAGTCAACACTCCCCTCATTTCACATCATAGGCTAGAAGTAGTGAAGCTCTGGTGGATTGATCACCCCAGAGATAGAATATTTTCCATGTGCCCGCAGTAGGAGTCCCCCAAGTGAACGGTTCTTTATTCGAGCAGCTTTGTACCTGAACGCAAGTTGTGTACGGTAATAAAGACGAGCTTTGTGGATAAACCTTGCAGTGCATGGATAAGTTTATTTAATATTATTTATTTCTTTCCTAGTAACATGGCATGAGTACGACTTGGTTACGAGCATTGACGAATGTGTACGGCTAGCTAAGGAATCAGCTACTCATCGCGATTAGATTCTCTCACCCTTACCTCCTAGAACGTGGGACAAGTACGACTTGATTA
>MNCI01022324.1:469157-485205 GCA_015680685.1 Gnetum montanum
GCCTACAGACTCTTTGAATGTGGGTTTGTCAGGGCATTAAGGGCATGAGCCTGCTTTGGGGAGGACCCACTGACATTCCTCTTTGGTGCATTAGTTAAATTCTTTTCCCTAACATTTTTGCAATTAATTTTATTTTGTTCATTTCCATCTTGACATCCATTTCATTGATGCCATAGTTTTCCTTTTTTATCTATCTTTCTTACTCCTTTTCTTTATCCATTTTAACACTACTGGAGGTTCATGATTAGTCATGGGGGTATGGGGCCCAATTTTTTCGCTTTTCTCTTAGCCTCGAATTTTTTTGATTTTTTCCTAGCCCCTACACCTTTGGTAGTCATCAATATTATATTTCTAGATTTGCAATCAGCCATACTACAACCTAGCCAATGGACTTACACTGAAGCAAAGTATTATTACATGATGATTCATTTACCCTTGCTAATATAAGATTGTGTTGTGTGTGCAGATTGCGATCATACAACAAGGGATTGGATTTGGAGCAAACACATGGAATGGAGCAGTGCTGGAAGTAGCTATGCAAGGAGAAAGATTGATGGTGCGCTTACAAATGGACAACGAAAGGTGCAATCTTGGCATTGGCAACAACAACACTTCTCTCTCTCTCTCTTTCTCTCAAGCTGCCAAATGAGGCCTGATGTCAATGTAATAAGGTGTTCACCCTTGTTGTCATGAACACTAGTTTTGTCAAGTCTTGTAATGATGATCCGTTCACAAGTCATCCCATTAGTTCCATTCAGTCAATAATCCCATACCTTCCCAATATTTTGTAAGGAGCTTGAGGATGAGTTTTCATTCAGTCATGGGGATATGATGAGATGCGATATCGCAGCCGCCAAGATATCGCATCCCATGCGATATCGCATACATGATATCACGTTGTCCCCTACGATGGCGCGTATGCGATATCGCGGTGCACCATGATATCTATAAATAAGAGGCGGTTCTCCCTTTTTTCCTCATCCTAGGCTAGAAGTAGGGAAACTCTGGCAGATTGATCACTCCAGAGAAAGAATATTTTCCATGTGTCCACAGTAGGAGTCCTAAATTGAATGAATCTTTATTCGAGCAACATTGTACTTGAACACAAATTGTGTATGGTAATAAAGACGAGCTTCTTGGATAAACCTTGCAGTGCATGGAATAGGCTAATTAGGATTTTATCTTTCTGTGTCTGCCCGCAGTGTGGTGAATGTAATTGTATGGCATTCTTTATTCAAGTGTGACGTACTTGGATGTGCACATGACCAGAAATAAAGATCGAGATTACTTCATCATTGCAGCATTCACTTTGTCATTTATTGCTTTCTCTCTCACCCTTATCTCCTAGTAATGCAGAATGAGTACGACTTGATTACGAGCATTTAAGAATGTGTACAGATAATCAAGGAACAGATGCTCATCGCACTTAGGCTATATTAGACTCTCTCAACTGTTTCCTCCTAGTTAAGTGCCTCAGTACAACCACTTCGAGCACATGCATTACATGTGGTGATCCCAGCAATGATTAGCATTTGGTAGCCACGATTGCATTAGTTCAGGGTGTGTACAGTAAGTGGGAATGGATGCTGACGCTAGGTAATTTAGACTTAGTTCATTAGCTAGAGTTAATTAGTTTCTCAACCCTTCACCTTGTTAGCATAGGAGACATAAAACATAAAAGACCATAAAAATCATATAACTCAGACTTACTTAACCATACACCATGACAACTACAAGTAAGTCTGGGAAGACAACGAATGGTTAACCTTAAGTGTTCCATGAGGCGTGTAGGCACTTAGTTTGTGGAGTTCAACCGGATCGTGCGTGCTACACTCGTATTAGTATGGTTGAGTGTAGGGGTATCTCACCACTCATCAATCATCATCCTCTTATGCCTGCAAAGATACTTGATCACTTTTGGGTCCTATGGAGATAGCATATCTAGTAGAATTATCTCTGGCTCAATACATACTTGAGACTTTCCTATTGTCCCAACATATTATCTTTGCTATTTGTTGTAGATGGATCATTGAGGGTCTATAATATTGTTGTGTTGATGAAGAACCTTATCCTACTCTTTCTTCAGTTGGAGTTGATCCACTAGGCCATGCTTTTTTTATTCCTACAGCTGGAATGCTTGTTACTAGTGTTGATCATGTTGTAGCCTCAATGCCTGTTGGTTTCTCTACTTGATCTTTCTTGGGTTGCACTAGCTTGGAAATCTTAGCATAGAAAGCATTTTAGGCCTTACAAAGAATATCATTGGTATAGCCTAAAATTATTTCTTACTTGCATAACTTTGTAATAAGACTGGAGAATGGTAGAGTAGGTTTCCCCATCTTCTTCTATTCAAACCTTCTTTGTATGTTCAAAAATAGCAAATGAGAAATGTTGGCTTGGAATTTTCCCATTAAAATAGAGCTTCCTTTGGCATCATAAGTGGATATTTGATTGAGCCTCTTTGTTGGGAAGATTTGGTATGTCCCAATATTAAAGTAAATCTTTTCGGTAGTAGATAATCCACTATATTCATTTTCTATGATTTTATATGTCCTCTACAACCATAGGTTTTTGACATATGTATTAAACCTTGTAGATATTTGAGTAATATTAGCTTAACATTGGTAAATTTAGTACCCTTGTGATTAATTTGACTAAATAGGATACAACGACTCCCTCAATCTTCATAATTTCATCATCCTTTTTGTTTTGTTAAAATCAATGGATTTCTCCCAAGTACTATTCACCATTGCTTAAGATTGTGGGCCATAGGGAAAAGGCTTGTAGTTATTCATGGACCTTCATAGGTGCAAACTCCATGAAGGATCCAAAATTAAGTTTCACTATGATAGTGGACATGATGGACATCTCCTAAATAACCTAAAGACACTCATTAGAGAATGTTAGGTATCATCCTTGTTTTGGAGCTGCAACACATTAGATTTTTCCTGTGTGGATTGCCCTATTGTAGGTGTGAGCTAATGGATGCTATAGGATTATGTCTCATTTTCTATAAGAGAATTTTTTATACACTTTGTGCTCTGCCTTTTCCTCTAGGTATCTTCTCCCTTGGTTGTGACAGTCCTCTAGCTTCTAGTCTCTTTAATAGCATATGCAATTAGAAAAAATTTTAAGATTATCCAAATATTCCAAATTTTTTTTAATGGTTCATAACCCTTCATTGGATTTTTTTTGATAAAAATCATTCTTCGTTATCATATTTATTTTTAATTTGGATTGTAAAATTAGAAAAATTTGTTAATCAAACAATACCCTTTATAAGAAAAAATCCTAATTGAATAATTTGTAACAATTGGAAACAAATTATCTTGAAAGACTTATCATAATCTTCAAATTATTAGCTTATGTTAGATTATAATATGATTATCTCTTATTTTTCTTACCCTTACTTTGTTCTTCTAGGTATTAGAAAAATTTAGCACAAATTGCAAAAAAAACTATATGCAACACTCTTCCCCACGACAGAGATGGTAACTCCATAAGAAAAAGAATTCAAGAATGACTCAAATTAGATGTGCGGTGAGGAAGATATGGAGCTTTGAAGTTTGCTAGATAAAAAAACAACATGAACTCCCCTTGTGTAAAATGATGCAAATGAAAAATTTTCTTATAGTTCATGTGTATATATAGATTTTATAAGAGCAATATCGTACATGCAACATCATTGATGGGATATCGTAGGATTTCATAAATTGTATCTACGATATCATCATTAAAATTTTCAAAATTTTTGTGAAATATGATGGAAAAAATAAATGGATTGGGTAGTCTAAAAGGTGTAAAGATAGTCCAATAGGTTCTTGATCATAGATGATGCTTAGAGTATAAGGATTTAATGTCAAAAGGATGTGAAAGAAGGAGTTTGGGCAAGGTAGGTTAACTAAGTCTTTTAGGAGATGGTTTGATCAAAATTAAAATTCTATGTGTGATGCATAATTAAAATGATCATTAGTCCTCCTATCTAGAATTCAAACTAAGTTTGTATCACTTACGAGTGACATCACATCATATTATCCCAAAATAAATAATCATAAGGCTATCACAACTTCAAGAAAATATTATTACTTGGCAATGAGGTACAAGGAAGAAATTTATTATCTACATAGTTTATTTAAAAGGATACATGACCATTGGATAGAGGAGTGCCTTTATGAATGGGTAACATGTCTTTCGAGTGGAATGTCCAAAAATTTTTATTATGTGTATTTATTATGTTATTATTGTATCAACCTTACTAGAGAACTACCTTCACACATGGGTAACATGCCTTTCCAGTAACATGGCAAAGTAGAAATTATTTTACTACATGCTTCTATTTTTCATTAGAACTCAAGTAAATAATGCAACTTAACAGTGTGATAAGACTCATAGTAGTAGCTTCAAAGAATCCACAAATCCCCTTGATGTTACACCCTTTTCATTCCCACTTGGTTCTTCACTTTTTCATTTAGGCATAATAGTCATTGGTTTATTTTAGTTTTATTGTGAAAAAAATGTCATTATATCCATGGTTAGATCCTCTTTATTATTGAAAATGAGTGGATGGATGATGTGATCTCACTGTATATACAATCATGGTAAGAACCTCTTTATTCATGAAACAATAATCTCTCAAAGAAATTTTGAAGAAAGAAATTAAAGAAGAAAGAGCAAGAAATAGGTATAAAACCATCAAATTTCTTTGTACACAGAATATTAGTGCTTCTTAAGATACATGAATGCAAGATGTAGTAAAAATGCTTCAAGCTTATTACTATGAACATCCTCTAGATTTTTGGGATAGAGATTTACCAATGTCTCATATTCCAACCATGCATGACATTTTCATTCAAGGCAAGGAAATTTTGATGAAGAAGTTAGAGGAAGCAAAAGCCATTATCCAAATAGAAGAATTCTTGAGAAAAGGACTAATCCAACCTTCCTCTTCAAATTATTCTTCAATTAGTTTCATCATCCATAATCATGCAAAAATCAAGCATAATTAAGAGTGAATGGTAATCAATTATATTTTGCTTAATTTAGTTACAATGGATGTTAAGTGGTCTCTACCAAGTAAAGAGGAATTGATCTAATGGGTTGCTAGTAAAATGATATTTTCTAGGTTCAATTGTAAGTTTGGCTATCATCAAATCAAAATAGTAGAAGTACACATCTATAAAAAAGCTTTTAGTTCTTCAAATGAAATTTATGAATTGCTAATTATGTCTATTTATCTTTAAAATTCTCATTCTTAGTTTCAATGAAGAATGAAAGCTATTTTTGATCCTTATAAAAAATTTATTGCTAACTATATTGATGATTTTCTAATCTTTTTTGAAGATGTCAAAGAATATTTGGATAACTTGCTTATATTTATTAACATTTTAAAAAATCATAGTATTGGTTTATCTATTGATGAAAAGAAGTTTTAGATCACCAAGTTAGAAATGGAATTTTTGGAAGTATTCATTAGAAATGAAAAAAATTGTTTTGCAACTGCATGTTCTTGAAAAAAATAAATATATTTTGAAATCAATTTGAATATAAAGAATAGTTTCATAGGAACTTAGGATGTATGAATTATGTTCATTAGTATATCAAAAATTTATCCAAAAAAACCAAACATATTAGACAAGCTATGTTTAGCCATTCTTTAAAATGGACAAAAGAAGCTTCACTAGAAGTAGCCATCCTAAAGGATGAAAATTAGAAGCTACCATCATTAAAATGATCTTTCAATGGTAAATTCATTCTTAATACCAATGCTAGTCAGGATACTTGGAATGCAATTTTGCTGAAAAAAGGTGGTAGAAGAGGAAAATTACATGCTTATGCTTTGTGGGATTTTTTATAGTAATGAGAAGAATTACTGGGCAATAGAAAAAGAAATTCCTACTGCAATTACGGCTATTGAAAAATTTCATGTTCATTTAATTGTTAATTCTTTTATTTTACGAAATGATTCAGTAATCTTAGCCACTCCAAGGAGAAAAAGATTACTAATAGTCTAAAGTTGAAAAGATTTACTTGGTGACAATTTCTATTGCGGCAATATTAACTTAGCATCAAGAAAATCCCTGGTGTTGCTAACTCTTTACCAAATGGTCTTAGTAGAGAATTACACTATTGCATGTTCTAGAGAAGACCATTAGGTGAGTGAGATATAGGCAAGCATGAATCAAGTAAGCGAGGTTCATGATCTACAACAAGTGAGTGTGCTACTAGGTGGTTATTCTCATATGAAATCAATTAGACCAATTGGCTGCTAGATACTACTAAAGATCAACATCAATGGTATAGCAAAAGTGTCAAGCTATTCCCTAAAGGAAATTTAATCTTTAGTTCCTAGCATACATTTGATTTTTATACAAACATGGTTGACAAAATTGATTGTATTTTCAACAATCTAAAGTGGTGACAGATCGACATCCAACTTATTATCTCATGATCAACATGTGCCTTAATAACATCATTCTTCTTTACCATCCATTATTCACCAACCATGTATCCTAACTATCCCTTAACAAAATACTCAAGTGCAAAATCTAGGAATCTACTTTATGCAATCACTATTAGTGCATCAACATTTTCTAGCTTGAAAATATATGGATTTATTAAAATGAAGTTATTCAACATAAGCTACTCATTGAGCCAAAAGTGGAAACATCTCATTAAAGTATATTCATTATGCTCCAAGATGTGTCTAGGCTCATATAAGATTGTGCTAGCTATAGATGAGCTTGAAGTGGAATCTATCATATCCATCAATGTATTATTACTACCATTACTAAAAGTTGAGTCTAGGAAAGACTCTGAAAGATGTTTTATTTATAATTAGAATCTTGATAATGTCTATTAGGATTTTTAAAATTTTTGCTTTTGAGTTTGTGTGTGATCCTATATATAAAGGGTTGTATATGCTTATATGAAGCTTGGTTTTTTTTGTTTTAAATAAAAGTCTTAGAGTCTACTTTAATTAGTCTAGAAACTTTGATTATCTACTATAAGTCTCTTACTAGGCCTTTTAGCTATACTAAGAGTTCAAGAATAATCACTCATGATTATGGTAGTAAGCCTTTCAAGGCCTTTCCTACCTACATTGTGAGTGCAAGAATACACCCTAGATTACTCCTCAATTTGTTAACTTGTTCCATTATTTCACTATGCTCCTTTGATACACTTAGTATAAGAGCTTTGTGAAGATCACTTAGTTAATTCATTTTATTATTCTAAAGATAATGATAATTTAGAATGATTGCAATGTTAGTCAAACCCAATATGAAATGAATATAAAAGTTCTTTAGATATGTTAAATGCTCCATTTGAAGATTTTTGTAATAAATATTCAGAATAAGCGAGACTTATAGATATAGCTCCTAAAGTTCCAGCAAGGTAAATGTTCCATAGTTTTTTTGAATCAATATTGCATGAGAAGTGGTTTCTATTATCTAGAAGTAACATAGTGCCTATGTTTAGGGAATCTCAAGATTTTAAAGAAGTAGAATCTATTCGTTATGAAGAATTCTATACATTTACTAATTTTGAATCTAATTTTCATGATCAATGGATAGATAAAGAGTTAGTTGTTGATATTCCTAGCAGCAATTCTATAAAATGAGATGTTCTATATTTAAAGCCATAATTATTTGCATAAATCCATCCTATCAATGTTAATTATTTTAGTGATGTTGTTAGTAATGAATATGCAAAATATTATACTTATAAAGTAGATGATAAATCCATCTTTAATGTTGATCCTAATGACTATTTTGAATATGATGCTATTGATGTTGATTGGAAAACTCATAGGCTTTCATGTTTTAAATATCAACTAAAAAAATAAGAAACAGTAGAAGAATCTAAGGAAAATAAACAAGTCATCTTATCTTCTCATGATGAATTATAGAAAAAAGATCTTTTGTAGATAATAAAAGAAATATGCAGTTCCTAGATGTGAAAAAAGAAAATATCTATAATATGGAAAATATGGGAATAAAAAAAAATTTGTCAATTTTATGTATTCTGGATAAAGATGCTTTATGTTGTGTGCAACCTAATTTCTAGTTGTCTCTCAAAGATGAACATATAACAAATGATTTAATGATTTGCATTAAGATTCATGGTGTAGATTTGATCCAAGGATCCATATATGTAACTATTGGTCCTCATGGTATTTTTCAGCTCACAAATTCAATCTACATAAATCATAAATTGAAGTAAGAAGTTCAATTTCTAGTTGGTAGTAAGCACCTAAGGTAGTGTGGTAAGTGCATTAACTTTGAAGGCTATATTCAAGGTTTTCCTTGTATCCAAAAATATGTTAAAGATAAAGGGTTTGAAAAGGAGAAAAGAACTAAGCACAGGATTTGTTCATATCCTATTTCTTAGATAACATGAACAACCATAGTTGATCAAGTAGCACTACCACTTGTCCAATCTATTGTCAATATTTTTGAAATGGGAGAAAGTAGTGGTATTAAAAATCAAGATGTTGTTAAAGGCCATAGCTATATACTTGAAACAAAAATCATTAAAGCAAAAACTATAGTTAAAGAAGGAAAATGACCACAAAAATAGTTTTATCACATCACAACTATAGAATATGAAATCTCCAAAACTAGAGCCAATTGTAGCAATCTATTACATTAAGAATTTGATGATAAAGATTTACAATCATAGATAACCAAGTAGTTAAATTATCTAATACATTGATCAAGATATTATGGCAAAAATATTGATAAAGTTAAATCTCAATTAGACAAAAGATTAGAACAAATGTAGTTTCTAGAAAATATAAAAAAGAATAAAAAGAAAAAGAAAAAATAAAAATAGATGATTACTCAAGCTTTAGAAAATGGAGCACTCACAATAATGGTTGTTTAAAAGCAGTAGTTGAGGATCTTTGAACTTAGAAGGTGGGGGGTGGGGGTTGGGGATAGATGAATAAGTTCCCCAAATTAAAATTATTGAGACAAAGCACATACACCAAATTTAACATGGTTCCCAAACTCAGGTAGTCCATACTCAAAGGGTAGTTCGCAAGCACACCTCCAGACTTTATTTCTTCCAAAATGTGATTTGAAGGGTGCCATACCCTGTACAAGTTCTAAGCTCCACTCTGGAGTGATTTGACACTAAGAATTCACTTAATCCTATAAGGTCTCAACATGTTTAGAATGTGGTTTCCAAGATCACACAACCTTTACAACTTGAGCTCCACCTCGGAGTGTTGTGGTGCTACACCAACACTTAATCCCATAGGATCCCAACAAGCTCAAGTAAGATGCCTTCACACAAGAAGTACATCAACCTTGTAGGGTAACAAAAGAGAACAAAAATCATAAGGAAAGAATGCAACTAAATTTGTTGATCCTTGTATTTTGAGGTACAACACACTTTGACCAATTACAATAGACAAAAGATAGTACAATAAGAAACAATAACAAGAGAATGATGTATACAATGATTGCTTGACAATGATACTTGACAGTACAGAAAGCTTGCCCATTTTTCAATGAAAGTGAAGTCTTCTTATAGTCAATATGTTTATGAAGGTGCCCCAAAATTCGTTCATTGGCTATCTAATGGTCACTAGAGACGTCTTCTTCGAGATTGAGACGTATTTCTGTATCAGGCCTTCATTCTGGAAAGACATCTTCTTTTCATGAAAGACATCTTTCGACTAGAAAGATGCCTACTATTTTTGCAAGAAATATTTTGAAAGATGTCTTTGAAATTGAAAAGACATCTCTTTTGCAAGGGCCAAAAATGAAACTACCTATTTTGATGTTGGGAGCCTTCGAATTTCTCTGAACAAGTTCCCATAGACCTTATAACCTCCTAGACTCCTCAAAATGAGCCAAAACACTCCAAAATATGCCAAAATGTTTAGGAATCATCTTAAAAAAAATAGACATATTTTTCTTGAATTCTTCGTGTTCATCCTTGCTCTCTTAAGTTCTTGTGATCTTGACTTTGATTGTGAGTCCTTGAGTCCTTTACTCTTGCTCTTACAAACATAGAAACCACACAAACATCCTTGTACTGCATTTTCCTTAACATTTTAACATACCAAAAGGTCAATAGTGGTAAGATAAGAAATCATAAAAACTAGCTTCCTATTTATTTAAGGATAAAGGCAAAGAAAAAATGTAAGAATGAAAGGAAGGAAACAAAGATAAATATCAAAGAAAAAATTATGATGACATATCCTCACTTTAGACAACAAATGCCTCAATCACAAGAAATTATGTCAATGTAAATGATGAATATTCCTTGCTTATCATTGACTTCCTTTCTCTTAAAGAATTAACTCATACAGTTAAGATCTAGATTGACTAGTTGAGGGCTATGCAAATGCTAGGAAAGTATGACATCTAAAATTTTATGTTATTTCACTTAATTCACTATGCAAGAAAGAAATGCCATTGGTGGGATAATGAAGATCCATAAGCTCAAGAAGAAGTTCTTCAAAAAGGTTTTCAGGTACTTTTTGAAGCCATAAAAAATGAATTCAACATTGATATAAGCCAAACAGTGCAACCTCATTCTAGAATATTGTTAAGTTAGAAAAAATTAACTAATTTAAAGCATTTTGAATAATAATCTAAAGAATATGTTCATGATGTTTATCATTTGGGTATTCATTGAGATCATATGATCAATCTAATATATTTAGTGGCATTGCCTTAGAAATTAGGACAATTGGTTGTTCAAAATGCTCTACAAAAAATATGTAATTGTTAACTGTATATTTGTGTGATGTTATACATCTTGCCAGGAAAGAACTATAGCAAGCCTACTACAATGTTACATTACATAAAGTTATGCATTTTGCAGTAGTCTGTGAAAAAATTAAAGGTGTAGATGCTCTTGGTAGTAAAGCTCAAAATCCTAAGTGAAAGTGTAAATTTAGAAGACTTCCAATTTGATGGGATGTGATATCGCATGGGCCACGATATCGCATACGCAATATTGTGTCTTCCCCTGCGATATCGCGTACGCGATATCGTGTCTTCCCCTGCGATATCGCGNGCAGTGTGCCGTCATATTTATAAATAAGAGGCGGCTCTTCCTTGTTTCGGATCCTAGGCCTAGACCGTAGCGAAACTCTAGCAGTTTGATCCCTCCAGAGATAGAATAATTTCCATGTGCCCACAATAGGAGCTCCAAAGTGAACGGATCTTTATTCGAGCAAATATTGTACCTGAACACATGTTTGTGTACGGCAATAAAGACAAACTTCTTGGATAAACCTTGCAGTGCATAGAATAGGCTAAATAGGACTTTATTTTTATTTAATGTTTATCATTTAATTGCTTTATTAGTCATTAAATCTCTCGCAACCCTTCTCTCCTAGTTAAGTGCCTTAGTACGACCGCTTTGAGCATGTGCGTTACGCTTGGTGATCCTAGCAACGACTAGCATTTGGTAACCAAGGTTGCATTGGTTCAGGGTGTGAATGGTAAGTTTGAATAGATGTTGATGCTAGGTTAATTAAGGCTTAGTTAGTTAGTTAAAGTTAGTTAATTAATCTCTTCGCCCTTCACCTTGTCAGCATAGGAGATAAAATAGAAAAGATATAAAAATCATATACCTCAGACTTACTTAACCATACAACTGTGACAAATACAAGTAAGTCTAGGAAGATAATGAATAATTAACCTTAAGTGTTCCATAAGGTGTGTAGGCACTTAGTCTATGGAGTTCAACCAGATCGCACGTGTAACACTCGTATTCGTATGGTTAAGTGTAGGGGTACCTTGCAACTCATCATTAGCACCATTGCCGAGGACTAAGTGTTTGTGTGCTAAGTAGAACATAGGAAATCACTCACATCATTGGGAGCTTAAACGAACCTTAGGGTTAATTAAACAAAAAATTATATAATAGTTAAATAGCACATCGATAAGACACAATGTATTCTTCTTCTTCTCACAAGGGCATTTCACCACCTAGGGATCATACAAGAAACAGTCGGCAGTCGAAAACACATAACCAAAATCAGCCAGTTCCTCAACAATATAGGGTGGTATATACTCATCCTGATGAGTATATATCTTATTTTACTTTTATCCTCCATCAGGATGAACAGATGTGCTGGAGAGACTTGCATGGTAACATAGTGTTACCTCCAGATCGTGCAGTCCCCAACATGCTTCTCCGTGCTCTGGCATAGATAGGCATGACACAGCTCTATGCTGAATACATTATAGGCAATTTTGATACAAGGGATTACCATCCCATAGCCACACAACATTTAAGGGACTCAAGGTAGTAGAGCCACCATACATTGTTGAAGGGCAAAGAGGTCTCGCATGTCCTAAGCGAAATTGGAGATGGTGAACCACTTATAATAGGTTCTCTATCAAAAGATGTTACCCCTCCTAATAATAGTGAGGAGGTGGAGTATCAGAACCTATGCTTCATGATACACAACCCTGGTTTTGATCCCTATGAATGCCAACTATTCACCGAGGGAACAAAAACACATGACAAGGATAGGCACTTAGGTCGTCACCACGATTGGGGCTGAAGCCATCGAAGAGAAGGTAAGAAACATCGTCATGGAGATGGTTCTCCTTCTTCTTCCCCTTCATCCCATCATTCACCCTCTCCTTCCACATCAGGGCACAGTCATCAAGAGCATAATGGTGAGGATAAGGGTAAGCGCAATGAGAGACCTTGATGAGAGAGTCGAGAGAGAGGACAAGGGCTATCAAGAGAATCAAGGAATGAACAAAGGGAAAGTAGGGAACAACGCAGACATCATAGAAGTCATGAAAGAGATGATTATGATGAACCCCTAATTGCCACCCAAAGCATGCTAGATATTACAGAGGCTGTGAGAATACCAACAAGGCATTAAAAAGATAGCCGGATCAAGCACTTAGACATGAAAAGTATTCCACGCTTCGAAAGGGGATACAACACTAATCCGAAAAATCATTTATAGGCATTCCACGATGCCTGTGCCTTGAAAAACATAGAAAACAAGTGGCAAAAATTGAAGTTGTTTCCTAGGACACTCACAAAGGAAGCAGAGAGTTGGTACCGGTCCTTAGAACCAGAAACCATTAGGAGGTGGAGTACGATGTTAGAACCCTTCAATGATAAATATCAAACGTACTCCAGAGTGTCTAACTTGCATAAGCAGATCCAAGGATGGAAGCAAGGTACTCATGAACCCTTGGATGCTACCATGGGCCGCTACTATGCATTGCTACATCGTTGCCCAGGCCATGGTTACGCACAACGGGATCAACTTCACCATCTCGTAGATGGGCTAAGGTATGAAACTAGGAGAACACTTGGGACTTATGCCTAAGGGAGATTATCAAAACTTAGATCCCATGAAGTTCACAGATTGTTGGAGCAAGTAGCCAAAGAAGAAGGGGAGCTATGAAAAAGGGAAAGTGCGAAAGAATATAACCGTGATCCCTCCCTTTGAAAGAAGGGAGTGAGATTTTGTGATGAAGAGGATGAGTGACCACCCGAAGAGTTGGTGAATAGAAAAACCTTGCTCGCTTCAAAAGCTAACAACGGAAGTATCGGCTAAGGTAGATGAAGTATGGAGCTCCTTAGACAGTAAAATTGAAACTGTCTTGAAAATTGTAGAGGAATCTAAGGAGGAACGAAGTAGTGACAAGGACAAGAAAAAATGGACAGACTCAAGCCATGCACGTGACAAGGGTAAGGGAAAAATGAATATGGCCGATGAGGTTGTGGATTCGAATACAAACAATGAAGGTGGATGTGAGATCTGCCAATATGACCATCCTAAGGGATTTTGTCCAATCATCTCACATCTACAAGAGTCTGGGGTGTATGCACTCAACCCGAGATTTAACAGATGATAGACACCCCGAAGGTTACCTTATCCCCAAGGTAACTCAAGACAGTTCCACCAACCGTTGACATACTATCCAAGTGGAAATCCACCACAAACCATCAGGCAACACCAGCAGTGGTAATACCCACAGTCATGGAGGATGCCACTGTTGAAACAAAAATACCCTTCCTAGCAACCTGATCCTTATGGTTACTACATGTAGCAGCCGATTTCTCCAAGTGACTCCATGGGTCACACAACCCCACAACGTCACTACCAAGTTCGGGAGTACTTTAGAAGGACTCCTTCTCCTCCGAGAGACGCTTCACATCCATACCATCCTCCAAATCCATCTGCACCTCTTTCGCCAGTAGCTCCACTACCTCCTACTCCAATAATGCAAGGGGAACCCACCACTCAATCACAAAAATGTAACACTACAAGAGCTGTGAATCTTCAACCCGCTACTGGTTTTGATAACCACAAGAAGAGAAGATGTTTCTTCAGAACCAGAAGCCCAGACAAGCTCTCACAACCACAAGCGGTTGAGTCTATGACCACTCCTCCAAAACATAAGGCTTTGGAGCTTCCTTCAGTCCAACAATAGAGCTTAACGCATATGGTTATGTTAACATATACCGTAACCGACTAGATCAAGGTAGGCCACCTTCCCAGAAAACTATCTGACACTGGAAGTCCCTTAATCTACCTCCAGGTCGCCAAGAACAAACCACATAAGGCTCTTCTTGACTTAGGTTCTGGATTCAACTCAATATCATGAGAAATGTATCAAGCCTGGAACCTGCCCCAACTCAGGAAAAGCATCATTCAACTAGAGCTGGCTAATCAGTCCATCACCATTCCCTTAAGATTGGTGGAGGACATCGTTACCACTGTGTGTGGCTGGTCATACCCAGCTGATTTCCTGGTGATAGAAGTCAATAGCAATGAAGGGGACTTCCCAATTATAATGGGAAGGACATGACTAAGTACAATAGACGCATGCCTAGGAATTCACGATCTTTCCTTGGAAATATCTAAGGTAAAAATTTATGGAAAGATCGAGAAGAAGAAAGTTCCATGCATCACATACAGTGACTCATCAGGTGATGACATGGAGGAATGCTCCACATCTCCTACATGCAACAGGTATGCCTTAGAAACTCTGAGAAAAAGATGCCTGTATGTAGCAACCACAAAACAAGTGGACACCCCGTGGTTGACAGCTAGTCGAAAGAGCAACTGACCAACATGCATGGAACGAACTGGGGGAACAACTCATGATAACAATGAAGACATAGATACATTGAAATATGAGCATCATCGACTTCCATCCCTTAACCTAAAAACATCAATCGGGAGAAGTTGGATACTTCTAAGAAATTCAAATAGGCGCTCATTATTTCAGATCTCTACCTTTTCATTCAATCATGGGGGAGATGGTCACCTATGCTAATCATTTAGGGCCCTCATTTCTTTTTAAGTTTTTGTTTTACAAGTTTTTGTTTTACACCTTTTTCTTGTACACATTTTTTTTACACATTTTTGTTTTACAAATTTCTTTAACCTTTCTTGTTTTTTTTTTACAACATTGTTATACTTTTTCACTTCTTGTGTGTGTGTGTGTGTGTATCATCCATCTTGTAAGTTTGTCACCCAATAAGTGTTCTTAATGATTGTGTGAACTATTTTTCTATTAATTGCTAATGTTTGGTTTTTACCCTTAAGTTATGATGTTGATACTAAGGTATGTTTCTTTTGATATAGCAGGCAATGAGTTCACTTCATTCATACATCCATGAATTTCTATGGTCTCTCTTGGCTTGGAAATGTACAGTCCCTTTCTATAATAAGAACTATAACGAATTAGTGATTGAGCATTTCTCAAACTCAGGAAGGACTCAAGGATTGAAAAGGATGTGACTTTAGGGGAACTTGATGCATTTGTGTTGGCCATTCTCTTGGGTGCTTGGATGTTTTCTTCTTGAGTTTTCTTATCGTTTTGATGTTACCCAATTATCGGGAAGTTGAGCAAATAAAAATAACAAAGTCTTTGCATGGTATGGTTCTCACGTATAAACACCAAAAAAAAAGTGAGAATTCAAAGCACACCCCTTAGAAAAAATAATCATTTGGGCTACAAGCATTGGTTATGGAACTAAAATAAAAATGTTTTCTCTAACTAAGGCCCTTCTCGCTTCCCATTCTCTCCTCCTT
>MNCI01022324.1:485338-510400 GCA_015680685.1 Gnetum montanum
TTTCTTTTTGGAAAATTCTTGTGGTTAAGACTTTAACTCTTGTTCCAAATGACATTCCTAGAGCCTACAGACTCTTTGAATGTGGGTTTGTCAGGGCATTAGGGGCATGAGCCTGCTTTGGGGAGGATCCACTAACATTCCTATTTGGTGCACTAGTTAAATTCTTTCCCATAACATTTTTGCAATCTATATTATTTTGTTCATTTCCATCTTGACATCCATTTCATCAACGTTATAATTGTCTCTTTTTCTCCATCTTTCTTGTTCTTTATTCTTTTTCCATTCTATCGCTACTAGAGGTTCACTGTTAGTCATGGGGGTTCCAGACCCAATCTTTTTTTATTTTCTCCTAACCCACCTACACCTTCGGTAGTCACCATGAATATATCTCCAAATTTGTATCAGCCATACCACAACTTAGCCAATGGACCTTTTATCGAAGCAAGGTATCAATTACATTATGATTCATTTACCCTTGCTAATATAAAGACTATGTTGTGTGTGCAGATGGCAATCATGCAACAACGGATTGGATCTGGAGGGAACACATGGAATGGAGCGGTGCTGAAGCAGCTATGCAAGGAGCAAGACCGATGGTGTGCTTATGGATGGAAAATGAAAGGCACAATCTTGGCGTTGGCAGCAGCAAAAATTCTCTCTCTCTCTCTTTCTCCACTACCAAATGAGGCCTGATGTCAAATGTATAAGGTGTTCACTCTTGTTATCATGAACACCAGTTTTGTCTTGTCTTATAATGATGATCAGTTCACATGTCATCCCATTAGTTCCATTTGAGTCAATAATCCCATATCGTCCTAATATTTTGTAAGGAACTCAAGGATGAGTTTTTATTCAGTTATGGGGGTATGATGGGATGCGATATCGCATGGGTCGCGATATCACATACACGATATTGCATCCACCGCGATATCGCGTACGTGATATCACAGTGAGCCGTCATATCTATAAATAAGAGGAAGCTCTCCCTTGTTTCTCATCCTAGGCCTAGACCGTAGTGAAACTATGGTAGTTTGATCCCTCTAGAGATAGAATAATTTCCATGTGCCCGTAGTAAGAGCTCCAAAGTGAACGGATCTTTATTTGAGCAAATATTGTACCTGAACACATGTTTGTGTACGAAAATAAAGACAAACTTCTTGGATAAACCTTGTAGTGCATGGAATAGGCTAAATAGGACTTTATTGTTATTTACTATTTATCATTTAATTGCTTTATTAGTCATTAAATCTCTCACAACCCTTTTCTCCTAGTTAAGTGCCTCAGTACGACCGCTTCGAGCATGTGCGTTGCACTTGGTGATCCCAGCAATGACTAGCGTCTGGTAACCAAGGTTGCATTGGTTCAAGGTGTGAACAGTAAGTGGGAACAGATGTTGATGCTAGGTTAATTAAGGCTTAGTTAGTTAGTTAAAGTTAGTTAATTAATATCTTCACCCTTCACCTTGTCAGCATAGGAGATAAAAAAGAAAAGATATAAAAATCATATACCTTAGACTTACTTAACCATACAACCGTGACAAATACAAGTAAGTTTGGGAAGACAACGAATAATTAACCTTAAGTGTTCCATGAGGCGTGTAGGCACTTAGTTTGCGGAGTTCGACTGGATCGCGTGTGTAACACTCATATTCGTATGGTTGAGTGTAGGGGTACCTCGCCACTCATCACAATTCAAAAGAAATGAAGATCATTTCAACCTTATAAGTATATCCATTAGTGATGTTAGCCTTTGAAGCACAACAAGCAAGAATTTTGTTGTTACACTTGCAAAGAAAAAGATTACTATGCACATGAATTTCTGAAGAAAGCACTAGGTAAAATAAAATACTTATTTGCTAAGTATGCTCTTCATTGGAAGCTAATTGAAAATGATATAGATTATGAAGATAGTGATGAATTATATAAATTAATAGAAGTTGTTGAAGATGGTAGCTTAGAAGCAACTAAAGATAATGATATTGATGAATGCTATAATAATGAACATTATATCTCTAATAAACATGATGAACATGAAGAAAGTCTTACTAGAATGCATATCTTTTAATCCTAGTTTACTAAAGAAAATTATGAGTGTGAATTCTAGTAAATAAATTTGGATGATTTCTCTAAAGAAGAAAAATATGTTTGAATAATGGATTATTGGATACATTTCTTGCATACTAGAAGATGAAGATCTAGACGTAGAAGAAGACAAAGATGAGGCTAGTATTGAATTTCTACAATGTACTGAGCCTTTTATATTTCCATGATGGATCATCATCAGATGACCACTATTACTAATACACAAAGATAGTGGTTTTAGTATCCTAGAAACTAAAGATCTCATTTTGCCTAGAGCAAAATGCATGAAAATATTCAGTGGCAAGGCTAGTGTTAGTCAAGAAAAAAGCAAATCATGCAACCTATATGCAAATAAAAAAGGTAGTCTAGACTAATAGCTCAACACTAATGCCTATTAAAGTGGCAATAGATGGTAAGTCAAGGTGGAAGAAATTCAAAGCCTTCATTGATATAGGTGTGAATCTAAATTTCATGCATAAATCTTTTTTTCATTAGGATACAAATTGATAAATGATTTCACATTGATACTATGAATTGGATTAGAGTTGTAGATATTTTTGCTTTAGATGTTCCTATTTCTATACGAGATCAAATTGTAAGCATAGATCTAGTGCAAATCAATGATGCTAGTCATGAGATTAGGTTGGGTTCAACATTTATGAAAAATCTATGTCCATATGCCATTGGTGCAAACATGCTGGTTTGCTCCTATAATGGAAGAAAAATCATCATCCCCAAAATTTCTTTGCAAATTAAAAACAATACTAAAATAGAATTTGATACCCAAGAAATGAAACCATCTCTCAAAGAAATTTTGAAGAAAGAGAAAGAAACATATATAAAATCATCAAATTTCTTTTTACAAATAATATTAATTTTGCTCAACATACAAGGATGCAAGATGTAGTAAAAATCCTTCAAGCTTATTATTGTGAACATCCTTTGGATTTTTGAGATAAATATTCACCAATGGCTCATATTACAACCATTCATGACATTTCAACTTAAGGCAAGGCAATGAACAAATTGGATGAACTAGAAGCTATTCTCCAAATAGAAGAATTCCTAAGAAAAGGAATATTTTGACCTTCCTTTTCAAATTATTTTTTAGATAATTTCATCATCCACAACCATGCAAAACTCAAGCACTCTAAATCACGAATGATAATAAACTATATTCTACTTAATTTAGTTATAGTGGATATTAAGTAGCCTCTGCCAAGTAAAGAGGAATTGATCTAGTGGATTACTAGTAAAAAGGTAATTTTCAAGTTCCATTGTAAGTCTAGTTATTATCAATTTAAAATAGCAGAAGCAAACATCCATAAAACAACTTTTAGTTGTTCAAATGGGCTTTATGAATGGCTAGTTATGTCTTTTTGTCTTAATAATGTTTCTTATTAGTTTCAATGAATAATGAATGCTATTTTCCATCCTTATAAAGTTTTTATTACTAACTATATTAATGATTTCCTAATATTTTCTAAAGATGTCAAAGAACATTTAGATCACTTTCTTGTCTTTACTGACATTGTTAAAAAACATTGTATTAGTTTATCTATTGATGAAAAGAAGTTTCAAATCACTAAGCCAGAAATAGAATTTTTAGGAGTATTCATTAAAAATGGAAAGATTTTTATGCAATCACATGTTCTTGAAAAAATAAATCTATTTCAAAATTAGTTCAATTCTAAAGAATAGTGTCTATGATTCTTATGATGTATGAATTATGTTCATCCATATATTAAAAATTTATCTATAAAAACCAAAAATATTAGATAAGCCATGGTTAGCCAACCTTTCAAATGGGTGAAAGAAGCCTCACTAGAGGTAGCCATCCTAAAGGATGAATGTTAGAAGCTACCACCATTAGAACTAGCTTTCAATCTTCCATTTTTTCTTAACATCAATGTTAGTCAAGATTCTTGGAATGTAATTTTTCTCAAAAGAGTTGGTAAAGAAGAAATATTATGTGCTTATGCCTTAGGAGTTTTTGTTTCAAATATATGACTATGACCTTCAACAACATCTTGAATTTTAAGATCACCACTTTCTCCCCTTTCAAGAATATTAATAATAAGTTGGATTAGTGGAAGTGTTGCTAGATCAATGATGGTTGTTCATGAAAATTGAGAAACAAGATATGAAGAAATCCTATGCTTAGTTCTTTTTTCCTTTCTAAATCCGTTATCTTTAACATATTTTTGGATATAAGGAAAACCTTGAATATAACCTTTAGAGTTAATGGACTTGCTACACTACTTTAGATGCTTGTTACCAACTAGAAACTACACTCCCCACTTCAATTTATGATTCATGTAGATTGAATTTATAAGTTGAAAACTATTGCAAGCACCAATAGCTACATAGATGGATCCTTGGATCAAATCTACACCATGAATCTTAATGCAAATCATTAAATCATTTGTTATATGTTCATCTTAAAGAGACAACTAAAAATTAGGTTGCACATAACATAAAGCATCTTTATCTAAGATACTAGCAAACTAATAAATTTTTATTGTTTTCCAATCTTTGTGATGGCTACCCAGCAAACTTACAATGTATTTTGCTTGAAGGTCATAATTAAATTTAGGCCTGATAGTGATATCAATTTAACCTAAATTAACATAATGATACCTCTATTTTTTTCATCTTTCAACTTGTTTATCTGTAAAAAATGATAGAAAAACAAGATAGATACTAGCTCCTTTGATATCTAAAATAGTTGCACGTTGTCTAACAGATTGAGCTATTTCAGCAGAAAACATAGTATAGATATTCTCTTTTTTGACATCTGGAAACTAAACATTTCCTTTATTATCCACATAAACCTTTTCTTTAATAATGCATCATGACAAGATAAATTTTTTATTTTCATCAGATTCTTATACTATTTCTTCTTTTCAACTAATCTTTGAAACATGAAAGCCCTATGAGTTTCATAATCAACATTAACAACATCATATTCAAAATAGTCATCAGGATCAACATCAAAGATGGGTCTATCATATATTTCATAAGTGTAATCTTCTACATATTCATGGCTAATAGCATCACTAAAATCATTAGCATTGACAGGATGGACTTTTTTTTATTCTTGATTTTATTTTTGTTCCTTTTTCATATTTTCTAGAAACTACATTTGACCCAATATTTGATCTAAATAAGATTTAACTTCATTAATAATTTTTCTATAATAACTTGACCAATGTAATGGATAATTTAACTACCTAGTTGTTTCTAGTTATAAATCCTTGTCATCAAAGTCATGTTATAATATATACCTACAATCTGCTTTGGTTTTGGGAATTTCATCTTCTATAGTTATGGTATCAATTATGTTCTCATGTGAGGTAACATTTTATGATGATGTAAAATTTTACTATTTATTTCTATAACTTTGATTTTAGTTCTACGATAAGTCATGTTTTTCTTGGTATTTATCGACATGCCTTTGGTGGCATTTCTTGAAATTCTTATTGATGTTATTATATCATGACTCATGGTGAATGTTCTACTAGAGATCAACGATGATGATCCTTGACCATAATTGAACCATAGGCCATGATTTTGTAGATGTCCAAAACTAGAGCAAAGGTGCATATTTCTTGAGTTGTGGAGGCTTATCATGACTTGCAATGAGGACCATAACCTAATCATGGATCATGATCAAGTAGAAATGGATAACAGTGAGTTCCATGAGTTTTGGAAGCATTGTGATCTTCATAACAACCTAACCATGAGTCATTTTTAATCTTCTACTTTAAACCATGGCTTGTAGTCAAGTTGTAAAAAACTCATTATCTTCATTTTTACCAATTTCATGTCATGTTTGCATCCTTTGGACTATGCCTAACCTCTAGAATCCTAATTCATGCATTCTCTAGCATTTTGAGATGTTGGGTAAGCATTATGGGGAGTTTAGGTTAATCTCTAGAATGTGATCTGCATGCCTATGATTGTACCTTGAGTTTCTAGACTATGAATTAATGGAAAAACATTGTGGAGGATGCAATTAACTATCATACTTTACCCATGTCATGTGTGATTGTGTTCAAGCTATGATAATGAGCAAGCATTGTGGGGGGATTGCTTAGCCAATTAATGTCTACTCAGATCACTTGTGATTGATCACTTTGCTGATTTTTTATATTTATGATTTAGACTAATAGAAATAGGTAAACAAAGGATTTTTTCTAGAGTTTCTTCATCCATAAAAAGTGAGACTTGATTGAAAAAAATCATTGAGAAGGGTTACTAACAGCATCCTATATAGGTGAGATTTTTTGGGTCAACTAAACCTTGAAGATGGTTAAATCTAGGGAAATTCCAATTAATTTATTTCCTTGACATTCTATGTGATATCATGATTTTGGTATTGATTATGGCTTCTAATCTTATAATCTTTAAATTTCTTTTAATGTAGCATGTGGCTTCATCCTATAGCTTATTCTAGGTGCACAGATATGGTTGGCTCTACTAAGAGATTTTTTATTCTACTTGCATGTTTGTATGTAGAATCATATACCAAGAGCTAGGAGTATGATCATTATTGGAGCATGATTGATGGAATTTCCTCATTTTATTTTCATATTTAGTATTCTTTTGAGATTTATGCTCTAATGGATATGATATACTTAGTTTGATGTAATGATGAATACTGATATCAACTCTTTCAGAATTATGATTTGTGTCATGGCATATGAGATTTGGTTTATGTTTTATGAACTTTATTTATCATATGAGCACTTTGATATGGATTTTATATTATATTATGTACTTTGATTTAAGGTTTAAATGCTCATGGTGATCACTTTATTAAGTTTATAAGCATTATGACATCACATGACATAAATATTAAGAATTATGTAATTTAATCATGAACAATTCTAAGTCAAATTTTAGGGTATGAAATTTAAATCATTCATGCTAGGTGCTATTTTTTTGAGCTAGGTAATGCTTCAATAGTACAATATATCCTAAATATAAGGTCATTTATACAGAAGCATGTATTGTTGATCATTCATAAGTGGACTCCAAATTATAATGTCTAATCTAAGAACTTTAGATTTCAATGTCTAATATAAAAATATTTAAAATTTTTATGTTTTATAAAGCTTTTAATCTTTCATTGGTTTTTGAAAAAGTTGAGTAGGAAATTTTTAGTCTTCTAGGTTCTATTAACTATATGGAATTTATTTCCATATCATTTAGTTCTCCTAGATACATTTTTGTTAGAATTAATCGTCTTAACTATGAAAAGTAATTTGCATTATAGATAAATGAAAAGAACTATATTTATACAATTAAAAATTATAATATTATTAATTATTATAAATTTTATCATTGTTAAAGATATTTATTTAACATTTATCTTTTTTCACCCAAGAAAAAAGATGTTGAGAAAAACATAAAAGAAGTAGTAATGAATGATAGAAAAAAATAATTTAAAGTTGAAGATATGAAAAATTAGGGTAATGTAAATGATATTAATAATTAAATGATAATAAACAAATGAAAGAAAATAAAAGATTCTATGAATTTGTTTACTTGTACTGCATGAATTATTGATTGGTTTAGGTAGATAACTTAGAAGAAAAATTTACTCTTATTTAACAAAAGCAATGTTAACTCCAAGATAAAAACTAATTTTAATAACTATATGCAAGAGATGATATTCACTCATAAAACTAAGTGTTAGCATCTCCGATGAAGGAATTTTTGATTTCATGTTTGTTCTTGCTTATGCAAATTGAACAGTTCAAACCCCAAGATCCTAAGAAAGATGGTAAAATAATTATTTTTAAAGATATCTTAATACATCAGTATTTGGTAGTTCTCTTTACGCTTGTATCAATTGGAGGGTTTTAAACTCAAACACCTTCTTTCTATATTCTAATCAAATGCAATTTTTGTACCATTTTGTTGTTTGGAGGTCATTTATCTCTTTGTTTCATTAATGAGAGTAGAGCAAGCCCCTAATGATATTTACAATGAATATATATTGAAATGTGGATTTTTTTTAAAAAATTAATTTTTATTAATTTTTTATATATTTTTGCATATTATTGATCTAAGTCTGAGGGACAGTTTGTGTTTTCTTTTAATTTTAAATTTAGAATCCCTATATATTATGCACTTTTACTATTTTATTCGATTAGAAGTAAAATACTTTAAACATTTTAATTTTGTAAGAATCCCTCATCATGCATCATAATGAAAACCAATATTTGGAAATTTAGTTTAAGTGAGCATTTGCTTAACTTCCATTTCTTCTCCTTTTAGGAGAATATCATCAACAAATATATGAAATGTCGAATATCAATATGTTTATTTACTTTGATGTACTGGTAGTTTATCCTTTAATGTTGTGATGTTTACTTTTTCATAGAATAGATATGATGTGATGCATTTTGTATCTAGGTTTTTGATCATGAACAATCATATTACTGCTTTGGATGTATTGTTGTTTATTAATAAAATTTTTGATTTTTTAGGGTCTACCCTTCCACACCTCCTCTCCTTCTCCCTCCCCCCAACACCCCCCACCCCTACCCCCACCCAACAATAATATAAGTGTGTTTATATAAATAAAAAGTGAAACACCTCAAGAAAACTTAATGTGGCCAAAAAGAAACATGATAACTGGAATCTACATAGTAATTTGATGGGGATCTAAAGGCAAAAGTAGTTGTCTTGTTTTCCCATCAAAAATCCTACCTTGTGGCCTTATTATGGCAAATTTTAGGCATTTTTGAATGTGTAAAAAGTGAGGTTTGTAGCCCACATGCTAGAAATATCATTTATATTAATGTGTAGAGGAAAAAATGCTTCATACACTGAAAATAATTGGTCCTTTCATTCCACATGTTGTACATTCCAACCGCACAAGTAGCATGTGGAGTAGTGTGTGGAGCTAAACTAGCCCACAAGCTACAATTTAGGCCATGAAAATAGCCCAAATATACTAGATAAATTTGGTAGAAAATTCCAAAAAATTGCTAGTGGCTCACATGCTGAAATTTGGGCCATAAAAATGCTCCATACATTACAAAAAATTAATCTTTTTATTTCACATGCTACACATTTCAACTCCACATGTTGTGGTAGTGTGTGGAATTTGGGCTTTAAATTCATATGCTACACATCTCAATTTCACATGCTATGGAAGCATGTGGGTAGTATGTGGCACTTGGGTTTTAAACCCACAAACTGCACTTTGGCCCATGAACAACTTGTAATGCTCCAAAACTATAACAGATGCTAGCATAGTAGGTCTAAAGCCTAATTATACCAGATTGAGCATCATTCCTAGGATCTTTTGGCAAAAAATTTGTAGCACACTTGTAGCCAAGAGATCATGTAGTAGTAACAAATATTTTGAAGCAATAAAATATAAGCTTTTGCAGTTTTTTTTAGCCATTACTCAGTGCAGATCAAGTGAGAGATTAACGTAGCTTAAGTGTAGAACACAACATGTCATCCATGCTAGATTCCAAGGATATATTTCTCATTTGCAAGCTTCTAAACCTTTTGATTTGTATCTTCTTAACTCTTTTTTTCCGACATTTTCTCAATATTTATTATAAATTTTACAATATTTTATTATTTCGCCATATTTCCTCACTCTCTGTCCTGTTTCTATGCTTCACTTCCCATTTGCATGCTTTGCTTTATTTTTATTTTAGAATGCTTAGTAACATAGCTCTTAAGTCCTTAGATGATTAACTAGACCATTTAAGGAAATTTAGATTCTTTTCTAGAACAGTGGATCTCAGAGTTAAACTACTTCACATGGAATTTTTTAGTTTTCTAGCACCAATGTTTTCCATCGTTATAGTTTTTGGTGCTAGAAGGAGGACCTCCTCCTAACTTCTTAGCCCAAAAATCCCCACTATGTGAGACTAAAACTAGTTACACTAAAACAAAATTTTTTGTTACTCTTTTTACAATTGCAGTTTGTAGCATTGTCCCTATTTCTTGGACCTTACAACTCAAAAATTAATTTTTGTAGTTAGAGTGCACAACACTACCCCTATTTGTTGCACTTAGAATTTTATAGCCAGAACCATTTTTTTACTATTGCAGCATGTAGTGTCTTCCTTGTTCTTGTTTCTATACATGCTAAAAATTTTCTAATTTTTATTACTTTTATATGTTATTCAAAATTGTTATTTTAGTTATGGTTGCAGTTTGACACACAACAACTTCACAAACTATAGCTCCACATGCTAGAGGCTCACACACTATAGCTCCATATGCTACAGTTCCATATACTATAGCCTGACATGCTACAAACTCCCACACATTATAGCTTCACAAGTTATAGCCTTAGATGCTGCAAATTGAAAAGCTATAGTACCACACACTATGAGCTTCACATGATGTGAAAGTCTCACACGTTGTAGCTTCATACATTGAAGGTTCACATGCTACAACTTCATACATTGTGAACTTTATATGCTACAAGCTAGAGCTTGTTTAGAATGTCAAAAACCTTAGAGAGCATTTACTGCATTTGATCAATTAATTGGTTTCATTTATTTTATGCTTTTTATTTCAACTATTCTACCATAAAACATAGTTTTCATGCCTCAAACCAGGAATCTACCCATGTATACAACCTTGAAGATCCTATTGTAGTGGAGCATAGGAAGTTTCGAAAGTGGTTAGGACTTAGTCTAGTGCATGTAAACATCAATGAGTAACACTACAACTTCATATGCATGAAAATCCAAGTGGATTTGTACATCCCACACAAAGAGTTTGACTCTAAGCATCACTATAAGTTGACCTACAATGATCGAAAGGAATATATCCCTTTACTATATGACCACATTGAATTATCTAAGTTTTACATGCACTTTTTAGCATAGTTGATGAATTTTTATGAGGACGAAGAAGTGAGTGAAAAGGCTAGTTTAGGGTTCCACCCAAAGGATCAAGATGACTTCAAAGTTGAGTGCAAGGTAGGTATGTTCATAGGGGACCTTTTCCAATGATCTACCCTGGAGGTAACCATGTTTAACTCTATTCCTCCTACTTCAGTAATGAACCAAAGTCCCCCTATGACCTCTACAAACCCAAGTTGTTAACCCATTTTCTTATTCACTTCACTATTTACCTCAGTACGCATCACTACTATGCATTAAACCTTACCAGTAATTTTATCCATGCCTCAACCTTTTACAGTTTTTGTTGGTCCTTATCCTAAAATGCAAATTCCATGTGTATTAGATAACCTATTTTTTTAATAACCCCTTTGTTCCATAAATCCCAATGCAAACCTCATTTTCCATATTTAACCCTCTTGCAATGTTAGTTACAAGACCTCACCAAGCTATATCGTTGCCCATTCCACAATCACCAACCATCCAACAATCACAAGTGTAGTCTTTAAAAGATCCACAATGCTTAGATCAAGCCTTTCAACCAATCCAAGAGCTTACTGAGAAGCTACAAAAACTAGAGGCCAATACAATCCAAATGATAAAGATTATGGACATCTACCAAGATGATCCCATCAGCACTATCATTCCCCAAATAACCTTACATGTAGGCATGCTTATTTCAAACTTCATCAAATACAATGGTGAGGGATACCTTAATGCACATCTTGTCATCTTCCATTCTAAGTATCTATTGTTGCAAGCATGACCTCATACAATACTACGTATTTTTACTATTAATGAGCCACAATATCACATCCGCCATGCAATATCACATATGCGATATCGCATCCTGCCTCATCTTCTATAAATAAGAGGCAGCACCCTTTGTTCCAACATAGTTAGACTTAGACCCTTAGCCAAACTCTTGCAGTTTAGTCATTCCAAAGTTAGAATTATTTCTATGTGTTTGTAGTAGGAGTCATAGAGTGAACGTATCTTTATTCGAGCAAATTGTACCTGAGCACACATTTGTGTATGGCAATAAAGACAAACTTTATGATAAACCTTGCAACATATAGATTAAGTTAATTAGTAATTAATTATTGTTGAATGTTTAATGCTTTCCTAGTTAATTAATATCTTTCTCAACCTTTGATCCTCTTAGTTAAGTACACTCGATACGATCGCTTTGAGCATGCATGTAGTGCTTGGTAACCCAGTAACGATTCGCATTTGGTAATCCCAGTAGCGTTGCACTGGTTCAGGATGCATACGACAAGTGGGAATGGATACTGGTGTTAGGAACATTTAGAAACTAGTTAATGAATAGTTCATATAAATTATCCACTTAGCTCTCTCTCCCTCTCCTTTATTAGCAGAAGACATAAAAAAAGACAAAAGCTATAAAAATCATATACCTTAAGCTTACTTAACAATACAACCATGACAATACAAGTAAGTTTGGGAAGACAACGATTGATTAACCCTGAGTGTTCCATTAAGGCGCATAAGCACTTAGTCCTTGGAGTTCGACCAGATTGTGCGTGAAACGCTTGTATTCGTATGGTTGAGTGTAGGGATACCTCGTCACTCATCATTGGTGCTGTTGCTGGGGACTTAGTTGTTTGTGCATTGCATAGAACATAGGAAATCATTCATATAGTTGGAATGTTAGAACGAACCCTTAGAGTTAATCAAAGAAAGACAAGACAATGGTTCATTGCACACCGAACAAGACAAGATGTCTTCTTCTTCACATAAGAGCACTTCATTGCTTAGGACTAACACAAGAGGCAGTCGGCAGCATAATACACGTAACCAAGATCTACCAGTTCCTCAATAGTTTCGTGTGGTATATACTCATCCCAATGAGTATGTACCTGATTTCACCTTTATTCTCCACCAAGATGAACAACTGCGTTGGAGAGACTTGGAGGGTAACATAGTGTTACCTCTAGACCGATTAGTCCCCAACATGCTCCTTCGTGCTCTCACATGAATAGGCATGCCACTTTTATACGTAGAATATGTTGCATGCGATCATGACATAAGGGACTATCATCCCACG
Organism: Gnetum montanum; assembly: GCA_015680685.1. Taxonomy (NCBI): domain Eukaryota; kingdom Viridiplantae; phylum Streptophyta; class Gnetopsida; order Gnetales; family Gnetaceae; genus Gnetum; species Gnetum montanum. The sequence continues at coordinate 498,382 of MNCI01022324.1, forward strand.
GAAGCGCAACGTCAAAGGAACTTGCAATAGGAGAGATACCATACATCCTGGAAGGGTAAATGGCCCCATAACGCTCCACACGTCTTGAGAGAAATTGAGGATGGTGAGCCTGCTTCAACAAGTTCGCCACAAAATGATGTTCCTCCTCCTAACGATGGTTAGGAGGTGGTGTATTAGAACCTCCACTCCATTGTTCACAACCTTGGTTCTGATACCCACGAACATGAAGTGCTCAACGAGGGAACATGAACACATGATAAGGGTGGATGTTCTGATCGTGATCATGACTGAGGTCGAGACCACTAAAGAAAAGGTAGAAAACACCATCATGGTGATGGTTCTCATTCTTCTTCACCTTCATCCTCTCCTTTAGTGTCAGGATGTAGTCATAAGGAACCCAATCGTGAGGATAAGGGAAAACAAAGTGAAAGACATTAACGAGACAATCAAGAACGAGGACGAGGGTACTCTAAGGAATCAAGGCATAGAAGAAGGGAGAGTAGGGAACCGCGTAGACACCATAGACGCTATGAACAAGATGATCATGAGATATAATAGAGGCTATAAGAGTTCCAACAAGGCACCAAAAGGATAGTAGGATCAAGAGGTTAGACATGAACAACATTCCATGATTTGAAGGGAGATACAACGCTGATCCTCAAAATCATTTACAAGCATTCCACAATGCATGTGCCTTGAAAAACATAGAAAATTAATGGAAAAAACTAAAGTTGTTCCCAAGGATACTAGTGAAAGAAGCTAAAAGCTGGTACTGGTCCTTAGAATCGAAATCCATTCAGAGGTGGAGTACAATGTTAGAACTATTTAGTGATAAGTACTAAACGTACTCCCGAGTGTCTAAATTGTGAAAGCAAATCCAATGATGGAAGCAAGGAAATCATGAACCCTTGGATGCTACCATGGGCTGCTATTACACATTGTTACATTATTGCCCTGGCCATGGTTATTCGCAGCAGGATCAACTATGCCATCTCATGGATGGACTTAGGCATGAAGCAAGAAGAACCCGTGGGATGTATGCCCAAGGAAGGTTATCGAAGCTTAGGTCCCATCAAATTCATAGATTGCTAGAGAAAGTAGCCAAAAAAGAAGGTGAGCTACGCAAGAGAGAAAGTGTGAAAGAGTACAACCGAGATCCTTCCCTCTAAAAAAGGGAAGTGAGATTTGTGAGGAAGAAGAGTCACCACTCGAAGAGATGGTGAATAGAAAAACTTTGCTGCTCCAAAAGTTAACAACAGAAGTATTGGCAAAGGTAGACCAAATGTGGGACTCCCTGGATAGTAGGTTTGAAACTGTTCTTAAAATTGTAGAGGAGTCTAGGGTGCGAGGTAGTCACTGCGACAAAAAGAAAAAGAGAGAAGTGGAAAATGCACGTAGCAAGGGTAAGGGTAAAATGGCCATCACAGAAGAGGTTGTGGATTTAGACACAGAGACTGATGGTGGATGCGAGATATGCCAATATTCTTTTTATGTTAAAACAGCAGCAATAAAATCATTCGAAGCAAAAGAATATAACTAGAAATCTTCTTTAAGCCTAGGCCTTACCAAATATGGAGCCTCTTGTATAGAAATTTTAATTTTTGATAAAGTTGTCTTTGATTCTGGTGTTTTCTCTACCTGGACATCCTTTTTCAACATATGCATCAAAGGCTTGGTAATTTCAGTAAACCCTGGGATGAACTTTTTCACAAAGTTTATCTTCCCAAAGAAAGATCTAAGAGATTTCTTACTTGTGGGATGCTCAATATTCTGTACTGCTTGGATTCGGGAATTGTCTATGGAAATTCCTTCTTGACATATCACATGGCCTAATAGGCTTCCGAATTTAACCCCGAAGATACACTTCTTAGGATTTAATGAAATACCAAACTCATGACATCTGTCAAAAAATTGCTGAAGATGATTAATATGATCTTCTTTTTTCTTTGAGAATATTGTAATATCATCCAAATAAACCACCACAAATTTGCCTAATAAATTCTTAAATGCTAAATCCATTGCTCTTTGGAAAGTAGCTCTAGCATTTGACAATCCAAATGGCATTCTTTGGTAAGCGAAAGTTTCCCATTTGGTGATAAATGTTGTTTTGTATCTATCATTATTATCTACCACAATCTGATTATAACCTAAGAAACCATCTAAGAAAGAATATACTTGACAACCTGAGACTTTAATCAGCATCTCATGAATTCTTAGAAGTGGATACTTATCCTTTTTTGAGGCATCATTTAGATTTCTAAAGTCTATACAAAGCCTTATATCACCATTTTTCTTTCTCACTTGAACAAGGTTAGCAAGCCATGTTGAATATCGTACTGGATATATGATTCATGCTTGCAACAACTTCTTGATTTCGATTTCCATAGCTGGTTCAAATGATGGATCAAATTTCCTTTGTTTTTGCTTAACTATTTTACAACCTTCTATTAAAGGAATTTTATGTGTCATCACATCTTGCCTAAAAGCTTTAAGATCATCATAAGACCAAGCAAAATTGTCCAAATTATTTCTTAGACACATTAACAAGTTTTGTTTGAAACTCAAATCTCTTTCCTTTGTAACATTCAACATCTTTGGCATCCTATCTAATCCAAAATTCACTACCTTGAAAGCTTGACTATCTGGGTTTTGTATATCCTTCCCAGTAAGTAAATTTTTCTTGAACTCTTGTTCCAAGTCAATCATCCTTTCTGGAATGAAATTAGCTTTGGAGTTTGATGACGTTTCGGGTATCACTTGACCCTCAAATTCTTGTCTGTTTTTCATAAATCTTAGTACTTGATTATCATATTCAAATACTTGTAAATGTCTTATATTATCTGGTACTGATGGCTGATGTTCTTCTTCAATCATAACATCCTTGTAATTTTCTATTTTTTGCATATCCAATGTTGAAGCTACCTTTGCCAAATCATTTACTATAAGATTCTTTGCTCTGTTTATATGCTCTATTTGGCAATGTTGAAACTAATCTAACATCTTACAAGCAAGTTGCTTATAAGGTCTTAAGAATGAGCTCTTTACTACACAGTTACCCTTTACTTGTTCACAAACTAATCTTGAGTCTCCTTTTATAGTGATTACTCCGATCTTTTTGTCTAGAGCTATTCTTATACCAATACATAAAGCTTCATACTTAGCCTTGTTGTTAGTACAAGGGAAAGATAGATGAATTGCTTTGAGAATTTTAGGTGAATCATTCCTTAATATACCTATATCAACTCCTAAACCTTTTGAATTACATGAACCATCAAAGTATAACTTCCATTTATCCTCATTCTTTGATTGTTCTTTTTCAGAACTATAATTTTCTTGGAGTGTACAAATTTTGTTATCAACACCTCCTTTTTCAGCCATTTTACTTTTTCCATTTGAAATAATGTTATCAATCATCAAAGGTTCACTATAGATGTATATCTGATTTGGTTCTCCTTTCCAAGGTAGCCACATGTGAGAATAATCTGTTGATATGTAACCTGAGAAATTCTTGCTCCAACTTCTACTCAATAAGAGACTATGCAAATCTGGTATATCTGCCACTTGAATAGTTACTCTACTTCTAACGTAGGGTTTAGAAGAAATTTCCAATAGAAAATTTGGTAATTGATCCACAATCTTCACTCTACTTTTATCCACTTGAACAATCTTTTTATTTGATTTTTCAGGAAGCAAACCAAGTTTCTTACATATAGACAATGGCATTATAGTAGACGTAGCTCCAGAATCAATCAAACAATTGTGTAAGTATTTATCCTTTAATTTCATTGTCAAAAGAAAGGAGGAGCTTCCTTATCATACGAGGTCTTTAATTTCTCATCATTATTAGACACATAACTTAACTCTGATTCTCTAACTCTCCTTTTACCTCTAATGAACTCTAAAGCCTTTCTTTGTTGATCTCCTATTTGAAGCAACTGATAAAAGCTAATATTGGCCTTGACATGTTTAAGGTCTTCAATCAAATCATACTCTCCATCACCAATAAAGCTTGGTCTCTTTATCTAATCATTCCCTCTTGGTCCATCCTTCTTCACTCTGGGTACAATAACACAAAATTAATTTTAAGTTTTAAAAATGTCAAGAATATCACTGTACCCTTGAATAGAACCTCTTATTTATAGAATGGATGAGTGGGTGTAATGGGCTCACTGTTCCAAATAATTGACCAATCATGACTTAATAACATAAAACACACCTCAACCAATGATCCACATAAGTGTTTTATTCATAGATGAGATTACTTACAAAAACGGAAAAAGATACAAAAACACAAAAAGATAAAAAGATAAAACAAAAAGTGGAAAAATGAAAAATTGGAAAACAAAAAGTTGTAAAATCAAAGAAAATGAAAAATATTTATTAATCCTGCTTGTTATTGGAATGGGGGATATCCCCCATAACTAATTGGTTGAGCATGATAAGGGTTAATAAATGGACGATGAGGATCCTTGCATGTTGGAAATATTGGAATTGGTCCATACTTATCCCATTGGGGTTCAAACACTTGATTATAATAAGCATAATGGGAAACTTTATGTGATGTAGTTCCCATATAATGAGTTGACCCACTATGATGTTTGTGACCGTTAGATGGTATGCAAGGATTAGGATGATGCCTCCCATGGTTGTGTTCATTGGGCCGTATGGTTGTTGGAGTGTGAGTTGGTGGCCCTGATGAAGTTACATGAGGCGTTGGATTCAAAGATGAGGGTGCACCACAGTGTGGGACTTATGCTAGGTTGGAAGATGTAGTGGCCTCGGAATTGTGTTGTCCCTTCTTATGGCCATGTTTAAAAAAGGGGCGCTTTGGATGTCGAGGAGGTTTCTCACTGCTGTTGGTAGTATTAGCACAAGTGTTGTTCGTGGGTTGTTGCGGTGGTGCAGGTACCTTAGGAACAATTGGTGGCATTGTGGAAGGAGGGAAAGGATGAGAATGTTGAAAGTTAGGAGGAGTATAAGGTGCACAAGGTGGTGGTTGTGTTGGAGGCATGGGTTGATAGTATTGTGAAGAATGGTATTATGCTGAGATAGAGTACGTTGGCCTAGTTGGATGAACAGGATGTTGAACTTGATAAGAAGGTTGCCTCCAGTTTAGTGGTGGTTTCCCCCATGATTGGGATTGTTGCCATTGTGATCAAACACAGTATCTCTATACGAACTCTGGATGTAACGTGTTTCCCCAATGCTCATATAAATGTAACAATATTGGGCATTGGCCATTGGGGTAATCGTACAAGCATATGTTGCATTCATACATATGATTGACAGTTGAGCTCTTCTTTTCTTTATCCCTTCTTTCCAATTGTCTATTATTTTGTCTTGCTTCTTGGGTTGTCAAAACTCTATCTCCAATGATGTTGATATATTCTCCACACTTTTGATTCATCGATTCCAACATCTTATTGATCTTTGCCTCGGCTTCTTCTAATGTTTGTTATATTGGCAAAGATGATGTTTCCACCTTGAGATTAGTTGATTTCTCCTTTTTATGGTTATGGACCTTCGTTAAGTTGAAATTTTGGTCCCGTTGATGTTTTTCAACACTCTCCCATCTAGTGACTTCTCCTTCTTCTTTTGCTACCCACTTAATAAGCTCTTGGACTTGATGGGTTTGTAGTTCATATAATTGACCTTGGGCATATACTCCTAAGGTCTCTCTTGTTTCATTACGTAGCCCATCAAATATGGTACATTAGCCTTTCCTTGGAAAACCCATGGCCTGGACAGTTGTTTAACAGTGCATAATATCTTTCTAAGGCCATGTCCAATGGTTCATGTTTTGCTTGTTTCCATCCTTGGATTTGTTTCCTGAAGGCTGACACTCTTGTGTAGCTTTGATATTTTTTGTTAAAAACTTCTACCATTGTTGACCAACGTCATATCGAATTTGGTTTTAATGATCTATACCATACTTTTGCTTGGTCAACGAGTGTCATCAGAAAGAGCTTAAGTTTTTCCAACTGTTATCAATGTTGTTCCATGTGTAGGCATTGTAGAAGGCTTGTAAATGTTGATGCAGATCTAAGTCATAACCTCCTGAAAAAGTAGGAAATTTTTTTAAATCGAGCCTAGGTAGACGGCTCTCTTTACGATGCCTACGTGAGATTCGAACAACCTCCTATATTTGTGTTAAGTTTGTAGTGGCTAGTGGGGGTTCATCGTCATCTTGTAAGTTATGCCTTCGTGTGTTGGGATGATGTTGTTTTCATTCATGTTTATAAGAAACTCCCACTTCAAGTTGTATACTCCAATCTTCATCGTCATATAGTTTATTGATTCTCCAATGAACTTCCTCACTAAGTGTGGCGTTATTATCGTCTTGTAGGAGAGGCATTGTTGTGTGTGAATTTATGTGACTTTTTATAATTACTTCTTTCTAAGAGATATATCGTTAAGTTCTTTACAACGACGTTGTATGATATAACTAATCTAGATAACTAGCACCATCCCTGGCAACAACACCAATGATGAGTGGCGAGATACCCCTACACTCAACCATACGAATACGAGCATTCTCATGCGCAATCCGATCGAACTCTGCATACGGACTAGTTGTGGCACCTAGATAGTTAACCTTAGGTTGCAGTTCGCTATCTTCCCACCTGGACTAGTATTATATTTTTCATGTATGATTTAGTCTAGAGTGAGGTGTATGATGTTTCCTAATCTAATGCTACTCCTGAAGGCAGTGGAAAATAATATTAACTAAGCTAAACTAAGATAGGAGAGAAAAGGGTAAGAGAATCTAATCTAGCCTAAATGCGATGAGCATCCATTCCTTGATCATTTGTATACATCTTGGACTTCATGCATGACTACCACTGGGATTACCAAGCGTAGATCCTAGGTACGCCACTGGGATACCAAGTAGTCACACTTAAATGCTCGTAATCAAGCCGTACTCATTCCGCATTCTAGGAGATAAGGGTGAGAGGGAAAGCAATAAATAACAATTAAATAGCAAAGTGAATGCTACAATGATGAAGCAATCTCGATCTTTATTGCCAGTCATATGCACGTCCAAGTATGTCACACTCAAATAAAGAATGTCATACAATTACATTCACCACACTGCGGGCAGACACGGAAAAATAATCTATCTCTAGAGGGATCAAACTGCTAGAGTTTCACTACAATCTAAAACTAGGATCCTAAACAAGGGAGACCTGCTTCTTATTTATAGACATTTCGGTGGACTGCGATATCATGTACACGATATCGCAGGGGAAGACGCGATATCGTGGCCCATGCGATATCACGTCCCATCAATGTCTTATCGGTGTGCTAATTAACCATTATATAATTTTTTGTTGATTAACCCTAAGGTTCGTTTAAGCTCCCAATGATGTGAGTAATATCCTATGTTCTACTTAGCGTGCAAACACTTAGTCCCCAGCAATGGCACTAATGCTGAGTGGCGAGGTACCCCTACACTCAACCATATGAATACGAGCGTAACACGCGTGATCCGGTCGAACTCTGTAAACTAAGTGCCTACACACCTCATGGAACACTTAAGGTTAATCATTCGTTGTCTTCCCAGACTTGTATTTGTCACAATATGGTTAAGTAAGACCAAGGTATATGATTTTTATATGTCTTTTCTATTTTATCTCCTAAGCTGATAAGGTAAAGGGTTGAAGAGATTAACTAACTAACTCTAACTAACTAACTAAGTCTGAATTACCCTAGTGTCAGCATCCGTTCCCACTTACCATTCACACCTTGAACCAATGCAACCGTGGTTACTAAACACTAGTCGTTGCTGGGATCACCACACGTAACGCACGTGCTCGAAGCGGTCGTACTAAGGCACTTAACTAGGAGAGAAGGGTTGAGAGAGATTGAATAACTAATAAAGCATTTAAATGGAAAAAAATAAATAAATTCCTAATTAGCATATTCCATGCACTACAAGGTTTATCCAAGATGTTCGTCTTTATTACCGTACACAAACTTGTGTTCAGGTACAATGTTTGCTCGAATAAAGATCTGTTCACTTTGGAGCTCCTGCTACAGGCACATGGAAAATATTCTATCTCTGGAGTGATCAAACTGCTAGAATTTTCCTATGGTCTAGGCCTAGAATGGAAAACAAGGGAGAGCCGCCTCTTATTTATAGACTTTGTATTGCACCGCAACATTGCATACGCGATATCGCTGGGGAAGACGCGATATCGCGTATGTAATATGGTGGCCCATACGATATTGCGTCCCATAAAACTCCATAGATGGACTAGTTGTGATATCTAGATAGTTACTCATTGATCACAGTTCGCTATCTTCTCACATGAACTAGTATTTGCTTTGTCACGTATGGTTTAGTCCAAAGTGAGGTGTATGATGTGTTTCCTATCACTATGCTACTCCTAGGGACAATGGAAAAGAACTTTTTTTAAGCTAAGAGGGAAAGGAAGAAGAGAATCTAAGCTAGCCTAAGTGTGATGAGCATCTTTCCTTAATCATCTGTACACATCTTGAACCTTCTGTACTACTTACCAAGTGCATGTCCTAGGTATGCTACTGGGATACCAAGTAGTCACACTTAAAATGCTCATGATTAAGTTGTACTCATTCTGCATTTAATAATAGGGGTAGGAAATGAGGATAGAGAAATATTAATTAAGAAATAAATAAATAACAATAACAATAAGTAATTAAAACTAAGTGAATGCTGCAATGAAGAAGTAATCTTGATCTTTATTGCTGTTCATGTGCATGTCCAAGTACGTCACACTCAAATAAAGGTTTTGTACAATTACAATCATCACACTATGGGCATGCACTGAGCAAAGGGTTGAGAGGAATTGAAACTGACAAAAAGAGCCTACTCTAACACTACCTTTTTCTATTTCCTATGTGCCTAAATGTGGTATTTATAGGCTTACACCGGAACCACGATATCGTGTATTTGATATCGTTAGCTAGGTTGCGATATTGCGTACCTGATATCGAGGGTATGATATCAGCACCTAACAAACCACAATTCATCAATAATGCAGAGACTAACTCCTGTGAACAAATTATGATGAGCAAGCCTAACCTACATAACACTTGCTATCATGGACTTAGTGATATTCTGAACCTTATTAAAAGAAAAAATACTTATAATTCTATGAAAAAAATGAAACCTCATCAACAAGGATCGTTCCAAATAAATGGTCCACAATAATCTAACACTCTTGTTATACTTAAAAGAAACCTACCCCAACAAGAGGCTAGAGATAAACATAAATCTTATGAAATAATTGAAGATCTAATTGAAGAGGTGAACATTTCAATGTAAAATGTTTTATACTTTAATAAAAGCATGGATATGATTCAAAAGATTGTTAATGCATCTAAAACTAACAATGGAAGATCTCTTTAAATTGAAAAATAGGTTAATTTTGTTAAGAGTTCAGATGCCTTGTTCATACAAAATATAAACAATGTTACCAAAAAAAGATCAATCATCTATTTTGACAATGTGAATCATTCTAGGTAAATTGTTCATAGTTACCTAATGGATTTTGGTGCAACTATTAATATCATGCCATTAGAATTATGTGAAATGATACAAGTAGAAATTCTATCAAAAAACAAGAAGCGTAATTTCAATTGGATGAATCTAATGTGCCCATGGAAGATTCGTTGAAAGGAGTTAAAGTTAAACTTAAAATTTACCCTAGTTTTACATGTTACATAGATATTTTAGTCATGAATATGCAACCAACTTACAATGTTCTTTTATCAAGAATTTTCATAGCCCAATTTGAAGGATTCTTTAAATCAAACTTCTTAGAGTTATTAGTACTTATCAAAGAAAAATATCATTCAATAGAACCTTTTTATAAACACATAGTTACAAGCTTTAAATAACGAAATAAATGGCTTGAAAATCAAAACACTAATATTTTCATTAAAGTTATTGATGTTGGTATAGAAGAATATGTCATTCATAATAACTTAATAGAGATCCTAGAAATAAATCCTTACACTCACATGTATGTCATACATTATTATCAAAATTTTAGAGAGTTTGAAGAAAATTACAAAAATAGCTTACCTTATCATCAACATGATGGAAAGATTTTTCTTTTCAATGATCCTCCACTACTAAGAAAATATAAAATTTTAAATAAGATTATGATAATCGAAACTCTAAAAATGAGATAATCCATGATAATGATGATTGCTACATTAACCAAAGAGCTCATCTTTCGAATTATACTAATTTAAATACTTGGATATTAAGAGATGATGATACTTCTTGTAGGAACGAATGTGGAGAAAAAATCATATTTATACTACCTAATGAAGCTCCAATCCTAAAGACTACTAATTTTACTAAACCAATGAAATAACCTAGTTGAATATGAAGTGCTTATTCATGGGATCAACTGGCTTAATATTATGATTTATCTAAAATTAAAATTTATAAAAATTTTCAATTCATAGTAGATTACATCAACAGAACATTTGATCATAAACATTCAACTATAAAAGATTATGAAGCCTATTTCCTTGAAATTTTTAAAGAATTTGATTAAATATCTATAAAATATGTTTCAAGAGTAGAAAGTTAAATTCCTAACACATTAGCTCGAATGAAAATATCTTAGATGTTCCATTCTAATACAATGCTTGATATATTTTGAAATTATTATTAAAAAGGTTAAATCCTATTTCATCCCAGATAACATTCTTTCTTTCTATGTTTTCAATGATGATTGTCAAATTTTTTAATTTCTATCTTCTCAAGATGAATTTACTGATCAATATCTTAAAATTTCTTAATATAATAAAGAAAATATATCAAAGGATAGTATTTTTAAAAATAAAATCTCTCTAGATATAGCAAGTTGAGAGGCTTTGTTTGATGACTTGTATACCAAATCTAAGGAAATATCCAAAAACACTAATTGGCAAACATTAATTGAAACTAAAATAATTCAAATTCAAAATAAAAGATAAAAAAATTGTATTAAAATAGGTATCCATTTACATGCTAATGAAAAACAAAATTGTATTAATCTATTGCATGAATTCAATGACATCTTATCTTGGACTTATGAAGACCTTTAGACTTTTAACCTTCTTTTCATGACAAATACTACATATTTTAAACCTAAGATAAAATCTTTTAGATAAAGACTTAGACCTGCTAACCCCAAGATAGAACCTTCAATAATGAAAAAAATTGATAAACTATTAAAATCTAAGATCACCTATTCTATGAGACATTCTTGTTCGTATCAAATTTGATACTAGTTAGAAAACAAACATGAGGAAAATGATTATGTATCAATTTTTGCAATTTAAATAACTTTTGTATTAAAGAAAAATATTTACTTCCCCTTATGGAAGAATTATTACAAGTCCTAAATGATGTGGAGATGATCTCATTTGTACATGGATATTTAGGATATAATTAAATTTTAGTTGATAAGAAAGACCAATATAAGACTATTTTTACAACAAAAAGGAAAATCATCTAATTTTTCAAAATGCACTTTTGCCTTATAAATATTGGGTATACCTTTCAAATAGCTATGGATAAAACCTTTGAAGAATTAATTAAAAATGCACTATCATTTATTTAAATAACTTAACTTTTATTATAAATAATATGGGACCTACATTAAAGATCTTAGAAACATTTTCATAAAATGTAGATAATTTGGTATTTATTTGAATACTAAAATTTAGTTTTTTGTGTCCTAAATGATAAATTCCTAGTTCATATACTAACTAAGAAGGAAATCATAATTGATCTTAAAAGGGTAAATGCTATCTTAGAAGACCCTTATCTTTTATCCAGAATTGATATAAAGGCATTTTTTTAGGAAGATCAATTTTGTTAAATGATTTATTTCCATATATGAAGAACTAGTTAGATCACTAAACAATATGCTAAAAAGAATAGTAACATACATTGAACAATAGAAAGGAAGAACACTTTTCTTAATACTAAAGAAGCCATTATAGATAGCCTTATTTTAGCATTTTCATGATA